>MU228286.1:360919-378687 GCA_018584345.1 Thuja plicata | reverse complement strand
CCCAGATCAATTTATCCTCTGAATTTGTTAGGTAGACCAGATTTTGTGAGAAGATTTCCTTCAGACATTGTATCGCTTGAGGGGATAAAGGCAGCTCATGGGGATCTTTCCATATTACTTTCCTTGAGTGTAGACATACTGCTAGTGCATAATCATTTAGATAGATTCCCCAAGTACTTTCTAATGTAGTAACTATGTTCTCTATGTCATTCATTAGAATTAGGGGTGGTGCACCATTCCATGAATCATGCCAGAATTTAACTGATAGACCATTATTCACTTCCCAAGTGATGTATTTGCATACTATTTCTCTGGAAGAAATCATGAAGTCCCATGTGGCTGAACCTTTAGGGGGATCTAGTACTGTTAAAATTCTGGCCGGATTAGTATCATCTAAATACTTCTTTTGCATAATTTGGCACCAAATGTTATGTGGTTTGGTATATATTTGCCAAACTAATTTGCCCCCAAATGCTTGATTTCTTTTTTGTAGATCATGTATCCTTGCTCCACCTAGATGCTTTATGTTAGAGTTGTCATATTATAGCTAATAATTAATTAATTTAATTATTAGTCTATTATACTCTACACTTAAGTTAAACTTAGGCATCTTATTATTCTTTAGGGTTTTCACCTTTAGGGTTTCGGTATCCTTTTATAAGGATTCCCTCTTTGTATTTTATTCATTCACTTATTGGATCATAATGGAGAATAGATTATTGCATTGAGATTTTTCTCTCTCATTTGTTTTTCTCAATCATGGCTTCTCTTTTTCAGATATGTGATTACATGCCTCCATAGCTTTTTCTCTCTTTCTGTGATAGGTGTTTGCATGCAGGGATTCTTGGGAGCTGTGGGGTTGTTCTTCGTCAACTCCAACATGGTATCAGAGCTTCAGATCTTCATGCCCATGTTCGTTATTTGAGAGGGTTTGGTCGTGTTCTTCAGATCTGTGTTTTTCAGAAGCTTTTTATGTGGATTTAGGGGGGACCTATGTTTCTGGTCATTTTGGGCTCAAACGGACATCACCGTTGCGCTCAAAACGCCCAAAAACCCTAGAATCCATATAAAACTTGTCTATTTTGGACAACTTGGCTCTGAGACAATTTTTTTTTTGGTTTCCAATGCCGTACGAGCACGAAAACCGAGAAAAAAAATATTTTTTCAATGTTTTTGTTCAGTCAATGGTTTTTGTTAGGGCACCACTGACGCTCCGCTGCCGCACCACCGTGGCCCATCCCCCGCCCCGCTGACCACCGCTCCGGCGCCCATCGCCTCCCGGACCCTGCCGCCACTCAACTTCGCTGCCCGGCTGCGCCGCCGTTTGGGCCGCCCGACGGGCATTAAGCCCCGCGGGCTTCTTTATGCCCAGCGGCGGTCATATGGTGACCAAGGGCCCCGCGGGCTTCTCTATGCCCAGCGACGGTCATATGGCGACCAGGGGCTAGCCCTTTTTCAGCCCCAGGGGCTTAAAACCTATTTTTTTGGAGCTTTTTGACCTCCTGACACTGTTTTCGCTCTATCTGGAGCATACATAGGTATTTTTTCGATTTCCTTATATCGTCGGAAAGATCTTTTCGAGCTCTTTCCAATGATGGAGGTTAGGGTTTTGGGTTCTGCCATTTTGATAGTATTTTTTTTTGTCAAAGTCTGATGTCTATTTTTTTCCTTCCGGGAGCCATATCTTGCTCATCCGGACTCTATTTTTGGCAAACCAGATATCATTGGAAAGATGGTTCTGTGAGTTATTCAGTTGTAGGGGTATTTTTTCTAGAGTTTTCTCCAGTTCTTTCTCCTCTGAGTTTTGATCTTTCACACTCTGGCGGATTACTTGGGTTCTACAGGTCCTGGGATCTCTTCTTCTGTTCTTCTGGCTCACTCTTCTTTCTGACTTCTAAGCATTGTATGCTTCTGTAGCATTCTCTTTTCTATAAACACACTGAGATAAAGTGTCTGCTTTTGCATATCTGGGATTTTGATCACCTTGTGTTTGTCTGTACTCGCACTCAGTTATAATGTGCCATGGGGGGTTATGATGTTTTTCCTTTTGTGCTTATCCACCTTTGTCAAGTGAGCGTACCTTCCATAACATTAGCCCATGCTGTGTGTCTGTGACACCGCCCTTTATCCTGTGCTTGTACTTCTGTTGCACTGTTGGTATTCCTGATTCTTCTTCCTACAGATGTTTCTGGCATTGCATTTTAGTGTTCCTGTCACCCCTCTCCTTGTTCAACATTATGGGGGGGGGGGTTCACCTATTGGCTCTATTTCTTCCTTGGTTCGATTGAGTGATCTACATATTCTATTTTTGTTCCTATGTACTAGGCGGATGCAGTGGCTAGGCACCTATGCATTCCGGTGAGATGGATCATCTACTATATATACACTCGTTCATTCCTACTTTTGGAGGTCACCTCTTCGATTGATCAGCTCTTCAGACTTTGTCTCCTTTACCTGGTCATGCACTATTTCAGTGGGGGTTCCAGCAGTTTCTTCTGACATTGTTTGTAGCTTCATGCTTCAGAGATGCTATACATGCTCTTTCTTGTTCCTTTCTTTGGGACTTTCCCTAGATTGAAGGCTTTGTTTCCTTCATCTATTTTATTTCTTGTACTTGGGTACCTGATCAGGCCTAGTTGCCGGGACCCATAGTTCCTTTCATGCATTTTGTTTACATGCATCTTTTAGTCCTTAGCTGTTTAGCTTCTCCCTAAGTTACACTTAAGGGGGGGTGTTAGAGTTGTCATATTATAGCTAATAATTAATTAATTAAATTATTAGTCTATTATACTCTACACTTAAGTTAAACTTAGGCATCTTATTATTCTTTAGGGTTTTCACCTTTAGGGTTTCAGTATCCTTTTATAAGGATTCCCTCTTTGTATTTTATTCATTCACTTATTGGATCATAATGGAGAATATATTATTGCATTGAGATTTTTCTCTCTCATTTGTTTTTCTCAATCATGGCTTCTCTTTTTCAGATCTGTGATTACATGCCTCCATAGCTTTTTCTCTCTTTTTGTGATAGGTGTTTGCATGCAGGGATTCTTGGGAGTTGTGGGGTTGTTCTTCGTCAACTCCAACACTTTACTTGTGTCAATTTCTCAAGAGAGACCAAAGGGATTTTCTTTTCTCCATTTATATTCCCAGTCCATAGGAAATCTCTTAGTAGTTTCTGGATTTTTTGAAGAACCGATGACAAGGATTTGAGAACTGATAAATAATAATTAGGAATAGCTGATATGACTATTTTGATTAGTAGTATTCTTCCTGACAGTGATAACCACCTTTCTTTCCATGCTGCTACCCTGGATTTAATCCTCTCAATGATAGGTGAGCAATAACTGGTTTTGTTTGCTCCCATAAAGAAAGGGATGCCAAGGTATACGGATGGCAAGTAATCTACTGAGATTCCTAAAAGGTTGACAATTTTGTTGGATATAATTTGATTTGTGTTAAACAAGTAGATTTTAGATTTGTGAGGGTTAACTCTTTGATTTGAGGCTGCTGAATAAAGGTCCAATGTTGCCTTAATCTGCTTGGCCTCAGAGATATTTGCAGTCCCAAAGAGTAATGTATCATTCGAAAATAGGGAATGTGTCACTGAAATATCTGGTTGTCCAATCTGCACCCCTAACCACTTACCTAGTGCTTGCTTATGTTGGATAAGTCTGTTGAATGATTCTGCCATGAGAATAAATAAAACTGGGGACAATGGGTCCCCTTGCCTAACTCCTTGCGTGGATGTGAAGAATCCAGCCAATACTCCATTTATCAGAACTGAGAAACCCACACCCGAGATACATGACTTAATCCATTTACACCATCCTTTCGCAAATCCAAATTTGTGTAGAATCTTGATGGGAAAAGTCCAGTTTACCCTGTCATACGCTTTCATCATGTCTAGCTTAAAGAAAAAATGTGACGATTTACTATCATTAATGGAGTGTAGAACTTCATGTGCACTAAAGCTCCTTCCATTGTTTCCCTACCTGGTACAAAATCCCCTTGTGGTTGCGAGACAAGGTTAGGAATGAGGTGTTGCATCCTCAAATAGATAGCCTTTGTTATGATTTTGTATATAGTATTGCATAAGGATATTGGGCGAAAATCTGCAAATGTTTTTGGAGTTTTAACTTTCAGGATAATGGCCCTATATTTGTGGTGTTGAAATTTTTTAACATGGATTTACTAATCCGAGATTCTTCGATTACTCCCAATAGTTCTCATCCAATCCAATCCGAGCATATTTGTAAAAGTAAAGAGGTAAATCCATCTGGGCCGGGGGCTTTATTTGGGGGTAGAGAAAAGACCACTTTTTTGAGCTCCTGAATGGTGAATGGGGCCAGGAGTTTTAAATTATCGATCTCTGTTATCAAAGTGGGGATTGCCTCTAGTAATTCCTCTATTGACGGGGCTACTGGACATTGGTTAGGAGGAGGGCCTAACAGAGTCTGGAAAAATCTGACCCCTTCTTCTTGGATACTTTGAGGCTCAGTTAATAAGTTACCAGTTTCAGCATTAGTAATAGTGAAAATTCGGTTGTTCGCTGTCTTTTGTTTTGCTGATGCATAGAAATATTTTTTATTCCTATCCCCTTCTTTTAACCATAACTTTCTTGACTTTTTCCTCCAATATTCCTCTTCTCTGCTACATATTTCCTCCCATTCTTGCAATAGGATTTTTTGTGTGGTGTATGTGTCCTCGTCCATTCCTTGTTTGATAATAGTGTTATATATGGTCTCTAGTTTTACCTTTACTATTTCTTTTTCGGTAAAGATATTCTTAAAGGTCTCCTCATTCCATTTTTTGATCCACTTTTTGATATGTTTCATCTTGAGTGCAAACTAAAACATTTTGGTTCCTTCTGTCTTCGGAGAAGAAATCCAACACTGCTTGAGTGAAGGTAAGACGCTTGAATGTCGTAACCACATTCTTTCAAATTTGAAGGATGGTGTATGCTGGAAACCTTGTGTTGGTAATATCGAGGTCACAGTAGACAAATGGGGAAGTGGTCTGATCCTGGCCGAGGCAGGATTTCTGAATGATATGAAACGTTTGCTAATTTCTAGCACTGGGATAGAATAAATCTGTCCAGCCTGACAGCTATCTGTGAATATTTTGCCGTTTTATTGGTCCATGTAAATATCCCATTTGATGGCTCAACATCCATTAAACCATTATCTTCCACAAAATTGGAGAAATCCTAAATTGTTTTCAGAGGTGGACAAATCCCACCCTTTTGTTTTTGACAATTTAAGAGTTGCATTGAAATCTCCACCCATTATGATGTGTGTATCTATCTGACTTTGTATAGACTACATGAGTTCCGTCCACAGTCTCTGCTTGTCTTGAGTTGATGTAGGTCCATAGACATTAAATAGTATAATTTTTATATCAAAACACTCCAATTTGAAGACTTGCCAGTTGTCACTCCTATGAATTATCTGCCCTTGTATTAGTTTAGGGTCCCAAAGAATAGCCAGCCCACCTGAAGCACCAGCCACTGGGCTATGTGCAGAGTTCCACTTTGTCCATTTCCCAATTATTTTGTTAAAAACCTCTATTGACATCTTTGTTTCTTGGAGAAGTATCACATCCGCTTTTAAAGAATCCAAATCTTGCTTGATTCTGTTTATTTTGTCAGAGGCATTTAGTCCTCTAACATTCCAAGAGGCTATCTTCATTGCTGACAAGAAGAACCCTTGGTTCTTCTTGTCAATCTTTTGGAAGGTGTGAATTTCCCATCCAATGTTGTTTGGATACCTGCTGCAATTTCTTGTTTGATTAGGCTACTCTTTGGTGTTCTACCTCTCTTTTTTGGTGTGGCCTTCACCTTTAAATCTTGGAGAGGTGTTTGCGCAAGTGAGAGAGTAAGACTAATATCAAAAGTTGACTGCTCAGATTTTGGTTCAATTATTTCAGTTTTGACATCACCATAGGTTCCCTGGTTAATTACTTCTTGTATTTCCTCTGAATCGAGAAATGTATTATTTTGAATCCAATCTCTAATATGAGAATATGTAGGCTCATCAGAGTTAGGGGAGGATATAAGTGCACTATCATCTTGCCAGTCTTCTTTGATATTTGTGAAGTCCATGTCATCGGTTTGCTTATACATGCTCCCTTCAAAATTACACTCCAGATGTTCCGAAAAGGATCCTTGAAGATCCTCTATAATGATAGGACCCTCCTTCATTTTTATTGCCTTAACCTGCGGATAGGACCGGTATATGTCTTGATTGGTTTGATTTATCTGTTGGGAATTACTCAGGATCTGATCTACTGTGAGAGTCAGTATTCCCTCATCTTCTGCTATATTGGTTCTTCCTTTGTTAGGTTTGAAAAACTTGTCATGTACTTGTGTCTGCCCTGCTTCCTCAATATATTGGGTGGCATGATCTGGTGGGGCAGTTTTTCTATATTGCTGAGTGTCCATTGACTTGTGATCTCCTTCATCCATTAGTATTCCTTCTTCTTCTACTGTCTCATATATAATTTTAGTAGCTAACTTTGTCAATAGCTGGTCTGATAATTTTATTTCTCTAAGGTTGATCAAAGTCTCTTTATCTAGCACCTCATGTGTAATTGGTTTTTTTATTGGAGAATCAGAGAACATAAGTTGCTGCACTAAAGCATCCATATCATAATTGTGTGCATCTGCCGGCTTCCAATCTAGAAACATGATCTGTTTGACATTGCTCATGATCATCATAATGTATCTTATAGCAAAATAGAAGAAAATGGACGTCTCATATGAATGGAGATTTGAAGGCAAAGCTTCGATGGGACTAACTAGAACTGTTTGTAGATCTGTGTGTTGAGAACAGTGAGAGGCCTAATGGAGTGAACAATGCAGAGGATTTGTATTGTGAGCTTCACATACCCTCAACTGGGTGAAAGGATGAGACTTGCATTGAGTTGTGAAATGCCCTAGCCAGTTCTGATGTAGCATGATGGTATCCTCATTTTGGAGAACAACTTGCTGTTCCCAGTGTCCCCATTTGGATTTGAGGGAGATGGAATTTGGTAGTTCCTTGGTTGTATCATGTAGCATACACACTCTAGCCTCTCGATATGGAAACTCAAAGGGGACCAAATCATGTTTAACAAAAATTCCAAGTCTGTTGGCAATGATTAATAATATCCAAATCTCTATATTCTAGTGGCAGGTTTGGTAAGGCAATCCAAATGGGGAAGAATAGTGGGGATCGATCCTCAAGTATGACATTGGGGGTCCATATCGAAGTAAAGAGGCCCAGCCCTTTGCAAAACCAACTTTTATTCTTATGAATAACATCTCTCATATCAGCTGATACAAATTTGGCAAGAAAATATCCCAACTTAATATCTAACCAAAATATATCTGATAAACCTACCCAGTTTTCCATGGCTTAAAGCTTAATATCATCGATCGATAGGTTTAGTTTCGAGAATTTACCTATTAGTGCTGTGTTCCGGAGGAGGTGGATTTGATCTTGAAGCAAATGATCTGGAAAAGTGATTGTTGATGTGGATTGGGGGTCAGAACCCTGTTGAAAATCTGGTTGGAGTTTTCTCTGTTTGACCTGCCAGACTTGAGAAGATTGATTTGGTTTGAAGGGCGGTCTACTTATCAGTGACCGCTAGAGCTCTAAATATGGACCATTGGGCATCTGTTTCATAATCCTAAAATCCCCCCTGTCCTTTTCAGGACCTTGGTTATGCCGTATGACTACAGGGGAGCCCGGTGGCATGCCTTCGCAAATATTAAATATTTGTTGCTTTTGTAGCGGACGACCCTTTTTCATACCCTTTTGTTTGGGCATATGTCAAAATCTATTGAATCCTGATCGAAAGAAATTCGGATCTTTTTCCCACTCCTGATGATTTTCAAAAAACCCTCGGCTTGAAGAGGTGAGAGCCTGTTTGAATGTTGCCGCTTGTTTCTTTGTTGCTTGCATAGACGATTCCCCAATCTCGAAAGTAGAAGTTGTAGTGACTCTGGGGGGGTTGGAGTGGAGATTAGTTGTCATTATGTGTGGTCGATTCTTCTCTATTGCAGATGTGTTGGAAATTTTTTTATTTTGAGCCCCACCCTTATTATTTGTTGGTGCCTTAATGTGAAATCTGGGGTTGACGAAAAAGGGTTTTGCCGGCTGGACTGTTACTTTCCCTCTAAATATCTTCATGAGATCATCAACATCAGTTTGAGGCATCCTATCTGTTTTAGGCAAATTTTTTCTGAACAAACGGAACCGACTGAAACCCAGTAGGATGGTACCCATTTCTGTTTTGAGACATATTGAACTCACCTTGCTTTGTTCGCATCAAACCCTTACCCTTGCTAGCTTTTCCTTGTTGGGAACATACTGCTTGAACAATTGACACTGTGATGACAGTGGTCGCCTGGTGCCGTAAGCCTGCCATTGCTGACCATCACTATTTCTTCCGTATGCCTGCCATTTCTAACCATCGCTGTTTCTGCCATTTTCGGTGAGCCCTCTATTCGGATCTCTGAACTCTATGCCTTGCATCTTTTTCAACAAAAAACATTGACAATAGACATTAAACAAAATGTTTAGTTCTAGTTTAAATTACTTACAAGTTCTATTTTATGGATATATCATGTCTATATGGTAAGTATCACATATGTGATACTAGTGCACATATCATACAAGACATCTTGAGTACTTGGTGAATATCATGGACTTGATATTTGGAGACCATTGTTAGTAATAACTGAGAGGGGGGTGAATCAGTGGCCTAAAAAATATTCCAATAATCAACCCTTAAAACTTAGTACCACAAAATTATACCTCTAGTTATCTTCAGTCCTATAAAATGAATGCCTCCAAATACTTATATAAAATTACAACTCCTCAGAATGCTTTGTAAAACCTTCTACTGTAGATTTACCGATTAGCAGTCTGTTAATTTACCGAAAGACAGTAAATTATCTAGAGTATATCGATTCAATCCAATTAAGTTAAGTGTAATGAAAAACACTAAAGTAATGACTCGTAAACACATTGACACATGGATTTTTAACGTGGAAACCCTGTTAAGGGAAAAACCACTTGGGATTGGTAACCCAAAATTTTCACTCTTCTGAAGTGATCTCGGTGAAGAGCCAACCCTGTTAAAGGTTACAAACAAACTGTTAGGTGTGACCTTGTTAGAGGATTTAAAAGTTTAGTCTGTCATTTGATATCGAGCATCTCTATGCTACCATCCTTGATCAAACACTCACTTGGCCTGTCAATAGGTATTTGACATCTCATGCTATCTTCATGATCAAACTTTTTGATACTCCATTGGATGTATCTTAATATAGAAAGGATCTTTAAATCCTGCTCGATTAAGAGACTTTTTGAATCAATGGTTAAACTGAAACAGTCTGATTTGTTCACATATACAACTTATACTTGCAGATTTTTAGATCTATTGTAATCTCACAGAACTATTCTGATCAATATAACTCTGTTTATACCTTTTCTCCACTTTGATTCTTCTCAGTGATGCTGTGTTCTGTTGTTCGATGTCTGCAGAATTCTTTAGCTCTTTCCTCAGCTTGTTGATCAACACTGTATGAAGTTATTCTTCATCAGTTTCTCTTTAGCATCCTCTTGTTTATTCCTTCACCCACACCAATTCATAATGAATTGAGTTGTCTCTTAAATATACATGATATCACCGTTGTTAGGTTCTTGATCTTCTTGATCTTGGCATGATCCACTATTATCTCCAATCAGATTTAAAGAAAAACTCCTATTTTATCTCGCTGAGATCTTTTTGCCAACTGGACAAATCAACTTTAAATTAATTACTTATCTCTGGCTTATCTTGTCGATGAAAACAATGATAACTACCAGTTAACTCTATATTTAGCTCTGCCAACTAGATATTTTTTTGTTTGTGAACTTAATTTAATTTTGGTTTAACTCCTCGATGGCGTCAGTCAGCACTCCAGTTCTCCTCGGGCTTCTTCATCGGTTTACACTATGTTTCTGGCCGTCGGGTTTGCTTGTGATTTTGCTCATCAATCTTCTTGATCGGGCATCACCGTGACTTGGTTGTCGGTGATCTCTATCCATCGGGTTCCACTGACTATCAGTGTTTGTAGTCACAATGTAAATGCTTGTCTTTTATGCATTACAAAAAGAATAATATTTATCTCTCTGATCCTCTGAAGTCTTTGACACTTTGATTATAACCGATTATATTATATCAAGTTGACATCAATGACAATACAATCCATTAACTGATTTAATGTCTTGCATTATCCTTCTGCATTTTTGTTATCAACTTAACATCTTCAAACATTCAATCGGTTACATGTCATCAATCTCTCCCTTTGGCATTGATGGAAACATTCTACATTATCATACTATACTATCACTAATAAAATATGAAATATACAATTTCATCAAGCTTTCCTAATGTAACTATTACAAATGTATGGCTCTCGGTAAGCTCAATAATAGCTTAGATTTGTTTCATGCAGAGTGGTTGTCTTCAATCTTTAATCCCTTCACTGGATAGATGTATCATCTGGTATCTCGTTTCTGATATGTGCTCTGCCTTAAATGTTCCTCTTCTTGATAATCTCTTTTTCCTTTGACAACATTCTTTTTCTTTGTCTGAACTCTCTCCCTTAAATGGATATTTCATGTGTAATCAATTTCTCTCCCTTAGAATATTGATTAACTCTTCCTTTCTGATTCTCAGGAACTTATCTTCATGGATAATGATATAATCTATCCTTTTATCATATCTCTCCTTTATGTGATATGAAGATCATCTCTCCCTTTGTATGATAAAGAAAATCTCTCCCTGATGATAATTCTCCCCTTTGTATGATAATGAGATATTTCTCTCCCTTTGACAACAATGCCAAAAAAATTACTTCTCCTTATTTTATCATCTATATCATGTTTCCATTCCTTTGCATAATATATTCCTTGAATTTCCCTATCCATCAGCAATACAATGTCTAGTTTTCAGTGCAGATATGTACCTTGCAATGTATAGATGTATCTGTTGCTGTTCATTTCAGTGTTTGCATCAACATGTCTGATCTTCAGATTTGGTATAGGCTGATGCAACCTCCTAGTCAGATTACTGACCAATAGACAAGGTTTGAACCCATAGCCTCTATCTCAGATACTCAAATGTATCCTTCAGTAATGTCTTTGTGAATATATAAGCTAACTGTTCCTTTGATTGAACATATTCTAGTGTCACTTCTTTTTCTTGCACTTGTTCTCTCAGATGGTGATACTTGATAGAAATATGCTTAGTTTTAGCATGCATGACTAGATTCTTAGAAATGTTTATTGCACTGGTATTATCACAATAGATAAATACTGGTTCAAGGATCTTCATATGCATACCTTCCAGTAATTGTTTGATCTATGCAATATTAGAGCAATTTGCAGCAACAACCACATACTCTGCTTCTGTAGTAGATTGAGAGATGCACCCTTGCTTCTTGCTTATCCATGTGACTAGTCTATCACCCATGAAGAATTCTCCTCTAGTTGTGCTCTTTTGGTCATCAATGTTTCCAACCCAATCAACATCTGTATAGACTTGTAGCTCAAATTTTCCTTCTCTTTTGTACCATAAGCCATAGTCCTCGGTGTTCTTCAAATATCTCAGAATTCTTTTGACAACAGTCATATGTGATTCTTTGGGATTAGCAGAGAATCTTGCAACAATTCTCACTGCATGTGCTATATCTGGTCTGGTGTGAACAACATACATCAGTTTGCCAATCATTGATCTATATAAGGTCTGATTTACCTCATGTGTCTTGTCCTCATTTGTCAGCTTAAATCTAGTAGCCATAGGTGTTCCAACTAGTTTGGAATCTTCCATCTTGAATATCTTTAGCACTTCCTTGATGTATTTGGACTGAGTGATGTATATGCCTACATCTTGTTGAAGAATTTGTAGATCAAGAAAGAATTTGATCTCTCCAAACATAAACATTTCAAATTCCTTGCTCATTTCATTAGCAAAGGATTTGCATAACAATTCATTTCCCCCAAAAATGATATCATCAACAAAAATTTTAGCAATCAGAATATTACCATCGGTATCTTCTTTTAAGTATAGATTGCTATTTTCACTTGTTCTAACAAATTTTATGCTAATGAGATATGAGTGAAGTCTTTCATACCAGGCTCTTGGTGCTTGTTTCAATCCATACAAGGCTTTGTGTAGTCTACATACCATGTTTTTCTGGTCTAGATTAACAAACCCTTCTGGTTGTTCAATGTATACCTATTCTTCTAGTATTGTATTTAGGAATGCAGATTTGACATCCATTTGGTATACCTTGAATCCTTTAAATGCAACATAAGAAAGTAAGATTCTAACTCCTAGTCTAGCAACAAGTGCAAAGGTTTCACCATAATCAATACCTTCTTCTTGTGCATATCCCTTGCATACTAATCTTTCTTTGTTTCTAGTGACTTCTCCATTCTCATTCAACTTGTTTCTGAATATCTATTTGGTACCGATGACATTGTTTTCATCTGGTCTCGGTATTAGTGTCCATGTATTGTTCTTCTCAATCTATTCTATCTCTTCATTCATAGCACTGACCCATTCTTCATTCTCAAGTGCATTGTAAACAGATTTAGGCTGAAAATCACAAAGTAAACATCTGGTGTTAAGTGACTTACTTCTTGTTCTTGTTCCAACCTTCTTGTCTCCTATGATTTGGTTCTGTGGATGATGTCTTCTGATATACTTGGCAAGTTTAAGTTAATCTTTGTGTTCATCATTCTGATTATCTTCTTCACCTTCATTTTCATCTCCATTGTTTGAAACATCATCTTGAGTATTATCCTGATCGTCGGTAATTGCAGCCTAATGCTCGGGTTCAATGTTCTGATACTTGGAGCGACACACTGTTGCTCAGGTAGAGTGTCAAGTTCAGTATAAACAAACCTGTTGTAGTCCTCCGGTTCCTTTTTGCTTTTCTTGTCATTCTTTTCTGCAAATTCATCAATTTTAACATTTTCACTCTCAATGATTTTGTTAGATGACTTGTTAAGACATTTATAAGCCTCACTTTTGGTTGAACACCCTAGCAAGATACCTTCTTCACTTTTGCAGTCAAGTTTTCCATTTCTACCATCCTTCAATATATAATATTGACTACCAAAGATTCGAAAGTAACTTACATTGGGTGTATGACCATACCAAAGCTCATATGGTGTCTTCTTTGTGTCCTTCACTTGTACTCTATTTAGTGTATAGACAGCAGTACTGACAACTTCCGCTCAAAATGTTTGAGTGATGCTTTTCTCAATCATCAATGTTCTTGCACAATCAACAATTGATCTGTTTCTCCTCTCAGCAATTCCATTTTGCTGTGGTGTCCTTGGTGTAGAAACATGTCTTTTAATTGCATGCTCATTGCAATAGTCAGTAAATTCTTCTGAAGTGAATTCCCCTCCTCTATTTGACCTTAAGCATTTCAATTTCTTTTCACTTTGTTTTTCTACCATTGCTTTGTACCATTTAAACACCTTAAATGCTTTTGATTTATCTTTTAATAACATGACTATCATCATTCTAGAGAAATCATCAACAAAGAGAATAAAATACCTATCTCCATAGTATCTCTTTGTCCTCATCGGTCCACATAGATCTGTGTGGACTAATTTTAGAATTGCATTATATGTATGGGTTTTGCTCTTGAAACTAGACTTTTTCATCTTACCTTTTTGACAATTTTTGCACATGATATGCTCGGGCTTAGTCATCGTCGGTAAGCCTCTGACATTCCTTTTGTTGATTATCTTTATCATGTTGTCAAAGTTCACATGACACAATCTTTTGTGCCACAACCATAAGTCTTCGTTTCTAGCCATCAAACAAGTGGTGTTAGTGTCATCAAGATAGAAAAGGTTACCTTTTGTCTTCTCACCGATACCAATCAACCGTCCTGATTCATTGAAGATATTTTCCTTCTTATTTTCAAATGCTACTCTGTGACCTGAATTGTTCAACTGAGAAACATTTAAAAAATTGTAATTCAATCCTTTAACCCAATAAGCATTTTCACATTTTTTCAGGTTATTCAACATTATGGTTCCTTTACCTTCAACTGGACAAGGTGTATCATTTCCCATTCTCACTGAACCACTATTATAGTATTCAAAAGTATCAAAATTTTGTTTATCACTAGTCATATGGTGAGTGCAACCACTATCTATGATCTAGACATCATTTTTACTAATTTTAGATATGAGTGCAATTTCTACATATCTTTCTTCATCTTTATATGAATCATCCTTCATGGATACAAATACCATCTCAATGTCTTCTTCTAATTTAGTGTCAGTGTCATCAGCTCTGCGCTCAGCTAGGTAACAAGATTTCTTCCCTTTGTCCTTGTAGTCCCGGGTATCTCTCTTTTCAGATTTTTGGTTGCTTTGGTATTCTCTATTTTCACCTTTATCAAAATTCTTCTCATAAGGTCTGTCATTTCCTCTGTCATCTTTTTGTCAGTTTGGACATCTTGCAGCAAAGTGTCCAACCTCTTTACAATTGAAAAATACAAGTGGTAATTTACCTTTGTATCTGCCTTTGCCTCTTTGTAATCTTCTAGCCATAAGTGCTTCAATTTCATCAAGTCCTTGATCCTCATTGTCACTGTCACTATCATTTTTAATATGTCTATGACTTGAGTTAATTATCTTTAGAGAAGATTTGAATGCAGATTCTATAGATGGTAAGACACTATTGTCAAAGTTATTCATCTCAAATGAAATTAGTCTACCAATCAGCCTATCTAGAGTAACAGTATTATTTGCAACTGCTCTCATTTCTTGAATAGCATAAACTCTAATAGCATAAACAGACAATAAGGTTCTTAAGATTTTTCTTACGACTGTCTCCTCTTCAAGTACACCTCCAACTCCTCAGATAGCATTTACTACCTCTTTGATTCTGCAGCTATACTAAGTAATGTTTTCTCCTTCTTTCATCCTTAGGTCATCAAACCTCCCTCTTAAGATTTCTACCTTTGCTCTGATTACATTGGCATCTCTTCCATGTACAAGCTTCAACTTATCCCACATTTTCTTTGCAGAGGTGCATGTTTTGACATCTTCAAACTTAGCATCGGAGAGTGATGATGCAAGTTCTATCATCATGCAGTTATGCTCATGCTTGACTCTTAATTTCTCTAGAGTATGAGATCCTGTAGGCAACACATATTCAGTATCTAAGTATTGAACAATATCATTTCCAATACCTGATAGGTGAAGTCTTATTCTTCTTTGCCATGATGCAAAGTTGACTTTATTCAACTTGGGCACATCTCGTCTGTTCATCTTGTGATATTTTGCTTGAGCTGTTAAACTCCCTTTCTAAGCACACAAGCTTTGATACCAATTGTTAGTAATAATTGAGAGGGGGGGGGGGGTGAATCAGTGGCCTAAAAAATATTTCAATAATGAACCCTTAAAACTTAGTACCACAAATTAATACCTCTAGTTATCTTCAGCCCTATAAGATGAATGCTTCCAAATACTTATATAAAATTACTACTCCTTGGAATGCTTTGTAAAACCTTCTACTGTAGATTTATTGATTAGCCGTCTGTTAATTTACTGAAAGACAGTAAATTATCTAGAGTATACCGATCAATCCAATTAAGTTAAGTGTAATGAAAAACACTAAAGTAATGACTCATAAACACATTGACACATGAATTTTTAACGTGGAAACCCTTTTAAGGGAAAAAACACTTGGGACCGGTAAACCAAAATTTTCACTCTTCTGAAGTGAGATCTATGAATAGCCAACCCTGTTAAAGGTTACAAACACACTGTTAGGTGTGACGTTGTTAGAGGTTTTAAAAGTTTAGTCTGTCACTTGATATTCTGCATCTCTATGCTACCATCCTTGATCAAACACTCACCTGTCCTATCAATAGGTATCTGGCATCTCATGCTATCTTCATGATCAAAATTTTTGGCACTCCATTGGATGTATCTCAATATAGAAAGGATCTTTAAATCCCGCTCGGTTAAGAGACTTTCTGAATCAATGGTTAAACTGAAACAATATGATCTGTTCACATATACAACTTATACTTGCATATTTTCAGATCTATTGTAATCTCACAAAACAATTTTGATCAATATAACTCTGTTTATATCTTTGCTCCACTTTGATTCTTCTTGGTGATGCTGTGTTCTGTTGCTCGGTATTTGCAAAATTCTTTAGCTATTTCCTCAACTTGTTGATCAACACTATATGAAGTTGTTCTTCATCAGTTTCTCTTTAGCATCCTCTTGTTTATTCCTTCACCCACACCAATTCATAATGAATTGAGTTGTCTCTTAAATAGACATGATATCACCGTTGTTAGGTTCTTGATCTTCTTGATCTTGGCATGATCCACAATTCTCACCAATTAAATTTAAAGCAAAACTCCTATTTTATCTTGCTGAGATCTTTTTGCCAACTGGACAAATTATCTTTAAATCAATTACTTATCTCTGGCTTATCTTGTCGATGAAAACAATGATAACTACCAGTTAAATCTATATTTAGCTCTGCTAGCTAGATAATTCTTTGTTTGTGAACTCAAGTTAATTTCAGTTTAACTCCTTGATGATGTCTGTCAACACTCCAGTTCTCCTCAGGCTTTTCTGTCAGTTTACACTATGTTTCTGGCCACTGGGTTTTCTTGTGATTCTTCTCGTCTGTAATGCTCGTTGGTTTTCTCACTTGGGCATCACTATGACTTGGCTATCGGTGATCTCTATCTGTCGGTTCCATTGACCGTTGGTGTTTGTAGTCACAATATAAATTCTTGTCTTTTATGCATTACAAAAATCATAATCTTTATCTCTAATCCTCTGAAGTCTTTGACACTTTGATTATAACCGATTAGATTATATCAAGTTGACATCAATGACAATACAATCCATTAAATGATTTAATGTCTTGCATTATCCTTCTGCATTTTGGTTATCAACTTAAAATCTTCAAACATTCAATCAGTTACATGTCATCAACCATTACTCTGAATACTTGGTGAGTATCATGGATTTGATACTTGGAGACCATTACTCATGATAATCATTTTTTGAGCACTTGGTGAATATCTTGTGAGTTGATATTTGGAGACCATTGCTTTGAGTACATGGTGAGTATCATGGACTTGATACTTGAGGACCATTGCTCGTGACATCAGTAAAATGATATAAATTTTAAATGATTATCTATACTCACATATTACATTGAGGTAATATATTTATCCTCCCTAGCTATGAGGGAGTGTTAATGTTATAGCTTCAGTCGGATATATAAAATGATTATATTTGGGATATTATATATATTAGAGATATATATAATATAAATAAATAAATAAATAAATATATATATAATATTATATATTAGAGATATGTAATATATGTTATAATATATATTATAATACATATTAGAGATATATATTATAACATATATAATGTTCGATAATATAAACTATGGCTATGTATCGACTGACTCTTTGTTAACTAATGATGTCATGGAGCCATGTCCAAGACGAGACATGACTCCACACTTTCAAAGCCGCGAGCTTATTTAAATATAGAGACAACATAGATACGATGACACAGAACTATAAAACTGTCTCATTAGTATTCTCTGCCAAGTTTTGAATAATATCTCTTCTCAGCATTTGCAGTAAATCTTGATATATATATATATATATATATATATATATATATATATATATATATATATAT
>MU228286.1:349679-360869 GCA_018584345.1 Thuja plicata | reverse complement strand
GATATATATATATATATATATATATATATATATATATATATATATATATGAATTGACATACCCTAAACGTTAATTCAGCAATATACAGTGATTGCATATATAACTATATCAGAGTCAAATGAAGTTAACATATAAGATATAAATTTTCAATATTAATTTGATCTAAATTTTAACACCTTTAGTGCTTCAAAATTTTCTATCTGCACTTGGCATTCACGAACAACCTCGACAGTTGCTTGGTCACATGGTTCAACATCATGGCAGTGTACTTTGACAATAAGATATTTCAATCTATTGATGCTACCATAATAAATTTCTTTACAATATTTGAATTTGGCCTGTCCTTAGGTCTACAAGAAAACTGTTGATGGGACTCTTGTGATCGGGTCCACCAACAGAGGTAAGTTGTCACCGAGTACTGGGGTACCGGCCAACTTCGCCTGTAAAGGTTGTCTAGGGAAATGAGATTCCCCATGCCTCCAAGCACGTGAGAGTTGGGTCTCAACAGTGCGGGGCTTGGTTGGGAGATGTGACTATTTTTAGAGGGGGTTAGCTGGTTATCTTCAACTCGTCAACTCTGGGGATTCAAGTAAGTGGGGTTTCTCCAAGCATCCTTACACTTAACAAATAAATTGAAAAAGATACTGCAGGGTTAGAAATATTTCATCTACCTATAGTTATGTTAAACATTCTAAACATCAACAATGCTCTAACACACTACACTAAATACCGGAGAAACATACAACCATCAGCTCATATTTCATCAGTAGCAAAGGAAAGGAGGTCGTTAATCTACTTTAAGCATTAGAGCAAAGGACATGAAGAACACAAAGCATAAAATACCGTTAACCCAGAAGACAAAATGCCAACAACATCATTGAGAGAATTCTTCCTTCTTCATTAACATTTCTTCTAGCAAGCACTGGTGCGTGGTACAATGGTGGCTCCAAGGGAGCATCTAACTACTGCAAACTTAGAAACTATGGAGCATTGAGCTCTGCAACTAAGAACTGAGAAAAACCAGATTGCTATTAACTATGGACTGTAAAATCATCAATTTTGCCGACCCTTGGAATGAGGTCAGACTTACTATTTATACACATCTTTATATGTAACCCTAACCCTAACCCTAACTTATTTTATATTTTACAATAAAATACATTACCCGGTGGCCGGTACTACCTGCACCATGCTCCAAAAGACCTCGAGACGGAGAAGGTCTGACATGTCAGAAGAATAAGACAAGAAAGATGGAGTGGAAGAATCAGCCTCGAGAAGAGGGCCGAAAAGGAGAAGGAAGAAATTTGATCCCCTGCAGATCGATGCCACATGCCTCATAAATGAGAGGGCAGCGCCTTGTCCCCGATGCACCAGGTGTAACATTGAAGCGGCACCTTGGGAAGACCATCTATCAGAAAACCTCTTGCCGAGCTGACATGCCTTGATGTAGTTTACCTACCTTCTGACAACCTTTATTAACTACCTTGAAAGTGACCGATCGACCTTTGGATCCGAGACATAGGTCATATAAAGAATTCAAAAATATAGGATCCAAAACTCTGGGATCCGGGAACCTGCGCTCCAAAAGAATAAAGAATACAAAATGTGATGTCGGGCGAAATTCTCCCGGTCCTGGAGAACTTTATTGACTTACATTTTCTCCCAAGCCTCTAACACTTGGCTAATGCTCTCCTTGTCTATGCTCCAGATGCTACTCCATCTGCTACGGCTAGCCTCCATTGCTTCCTCAACTTCTCCGGCCCCGTTCCAAAATTCGTTCACCATCTTGATGGTGTCATGCAACCAAATCATGGTCTTTGATAGTCGGGATAACCTGTCTTGATCAAAATCTCCGCCTGACGGATACATGGATTCCATCCTTTTGTTAAACTTACTGAGGACATAGTCCTCCGGGGTACACGTTCTGGTGGTGAAGGGATCAACTTGCAATACCCCGACCATGAATGTCTTGAATAAATCTAAGGGATACTAAGCAGCTGTCAATTTCTCTTTTAAGGTATTGACCAGTTCCTTGCAAACCTCACTTTTGAGGGCAAGTCTGGAGTACTGGACCTGGAGGGAATCATACAATTCTTCTCCCAAAATTCTAGATTCTGTGGCAACTTCTTCTCCAATGCTGCGGATCACCTCCAACCCAACCTTCCATTTTTCATATTTATCTAAGTCTAACTCCCATACCTAAGCAGAGCTTCTTGCATGGCTAAGAGTGAGGTCTATCTTGTAAAATTCTGGTAGGGATACCGCCAAAAATTCTCTCATCACCGTTATTTTCTCGGCTACCAACCCGTCCACTGCTTGCGCCTTTTTCTTCATCAAGCGCAGTGAGTCCACATCGTCCTGTGCAAGCGGCAATTTGGAAGAAGGGGTCCCAGGGTGGACTTCGACCAAGGGTCATGTTAGTTCTGTTAGAAGTGTGAGGAGATTAGCATTTGTCTCCCTTTCCTCCTACAAATTCTGCCCCTATTTTGCATACTGGGCTTCTATAGCCTTGGTAGCTTCCTTGAGCAAGTCAAGTTCTCCTTGCTTGTCCCTTTTCCCCATCTCGACCTCTGTTATAGTATAGTCTTCAGGCCTTGCGGCCATTGCATCTGTATTCGCTAGGGGTGTTGTGATGACCACAATTGTACTATCTACTAGGTTGGTTAAGAGAGTATGGACCACTCGTGCCTTCTTGGGCTTCTTAGTTGTGGCATTTTCAGCCATCATCTCAGCCAATGACAAAGGAGCACCAGTAGGCACTGCCGGAGCTTTTCTTTTCTTTGTTTCCACCAGCCATTAGGGCGGCCTTGCTGCCAATTCTTGTTCGCTAAGATTCACTTCCGAATCTGGCGGCGCATTTCCTAAGTTTAAATTTTCTTTCGGCTCCTTTTCCTGTTCTTGTTCTGGTTCCTTCCTTGCTTCTTGTTCTCTTTCTGTTTCCTATTCTCCGGAACCCTCTACATTTTCTGCCATGCTGGCATCTTCTGTAAAATTCTTTGGGACCTTTTCCCCGGTTTCCATCTCTATATTCTCAGGGACTTCATCTTCCTTGGTGGTGTCTGCAGCTTCTTTGTTCCCTTCTTCTGGGACCTCTTGGTCCATCGGCTGCTATTGTTCTTGGGCCATGTCGGCCTCATTTACTTGAATAAACTCCTCCCTAGGGATATCCTCTGGAGGTGCATGAGGTCACTAGCCAAAATTCAACAAGGCGACAGCTGTTACGGCCTCACCAAAAGTGCTCCGGGGCACTTGGTCACCCGAAGTCTTTAAAGGTACCTAGAGTGTGATGGTCGGAGGTACAGTTTTTGTTGGAAAGTTGACTTCCTCAGGAAGTATGACTTATCTTGTGTTGTCAATCATGGAAACAAAGTCATACTAAGTTTCTGTCAAAGATAACTTAGAAGATAAAATGACTAGGTACATAAAACATGACAGACAGAGAGATACAAAGATCAGCACATCAACGCACATGTTAGAGATCACACAAGAACATGCATGCTTATATATATACTCTATGGTGTATATACATGCTAGATCCAAGCGCGCAGAGTACGGAATATCAGTACGGAAAAGTTACAGACAGATTAGTAGACCTGCAGTCCAGGAAACAGAGCATGGAAGCCGACTACAGTTTTGATCAGCGTGTATGATTTTATAATGTAATGGCTAAGAACCTTTAGTTATAATATTGTAATAATTTAATTAATGTTATAGTAAACACACTTGGGCCGACTTGTTTGGAAGCGTTATGTATTTTTGTTTTAGGGCCGACTAATGATTTATTTTGGGTCGCACCTATTCGGATTTGAAGATATAAGTATGTAATGTAAAGATATATTACAAGTGTTGATTATTGTGTAAGAAGTAGTTACAAAGGGACATTATAATGAAGTCAGAAGATGATATAGCTCTTTAAAGAAGTAAGAGCATCCACGCATACACAGAATTGATCATACAATAGTGTCACTACAACAGTTCATTTTTGATATAGTGCATATCAACATTTAGAGGGTTGTAGCCTTCATATTATTTGGGCAGTGAGCCTAGGTAGTGAGCCATACACCCCTAACAGGGTTATTGTAAAAGACTCCTAACAGGGTCATACCTTTAACCAGGTTATTGTACTCAATTTGTAAAGACTGCTTCTAACAGGGCAAAGGAACTTTAACAGGTTCATTATACCTAGTACAATATTTTGTGGGTACTAATCCCCACCTGAGTTTTCCTCTGATCAAGGTTCTCTGATTCACCCCCCCTCTCAGTGTTTCTAACAGTTTTTCCTTGGGGTCTGGGTTCTCCTTCCATCAGGGGCTCATCTGTAGGTTGCCTTGGCATATCCACAGCGCTTTGGACCTGTGGTTCTTCCTGCTCGGGCTCAGCATTTTCCTCCCAAGCCTCTTGCTCTGATATGTCCTTCTCTATGGGGAGTTCTTCTTCTGTAGGGGCCTCTTCTTCTTGAGCTTCAATTTCCTTTACTGCAGTATCAATGCCTTGCCGGATCTCCAGAAGCTCATCTACCGAGAATGTGTCATCGAAATCATCATGTGGCAGAGAGGAGTCAGAGATATCGTCTGGTTCGGGGGAATCCAAACTTATATCTATCGGGGGTTTCTCAGGCATACCAAGAGGAGCAATTGGTATGGGGATTGCTACTATTTTATTTTTCCTTATAAGAGAAGCCTCGGTGTCCAAAATATTGGAAGAATTTGCCTCAGCAAAAGTCTTTCTACTCATCATAGCTGCCAATGAGGAAGGTCCCATTGGGCGAGCAGAGGTCACTGGAGTGACTGGGAGGCCGGTGGCTACCTGCATGCTAATCTGTTGGCTAGCCAACTTCGCTGATTCCATCTGGTCATGTAATTTTTCCATTAGGAGCGCGGGGATCTAAGGGGGTGCCTTGGGCACCGAGACTCCCTCTTTTTCCTTTCTTATGCTCACACTTGCTTCAGCGGGTGTAGCGGACGAAGAAGGTCCGACACCAACTAAAGAAGGGATGGTCTTCTTGACCATTACTTTCTTGCGGGTGCTTTTGGGGCACACCCGGGCAAAATATTTGTGGCTTGCCTCTATGATGGGGCGGCATACCCCTTCAATCGTCAGATCCTCCGGAGTGGCCCAATCCACTGGAGGGAGGTCCAATTTATCCAACCCCTGTTCCTTGTACGCCAGATCTTCCAGCGGCCCACCATCATTGAAACCCTTCAGAAAAGTCCAAAGGTCTAGAGCCTCCATGAGCCCTTTGCTCATTTTGCTATGCTGCCGGGCCCTGAGATCAAAAATATCTTGGCAATCTACCCAGAAATCTTCAATGTTGTCTTCATGTGGAGGGGGATGCCCTTGGTAGTGCGAGGGCAATTTTTTCGCAGGGGTCATAGTTTTTCCGGGTATGGTTGAATTCAACCAGCCCCAACCCTTTCAATTCATTATCCGCCTCCCAGGCTGCGGCGAGGCTACATGTATAATCCCCGCAAGAAAAGGGGAATGAGACATTAGAGACCTTCTTCACTGTGAAGAGGGCATGTAGATCCATCATCTGCCTGAAGAATTCTAAAAGAATAATCCTATCCATGCAATACCGGGGAAGGAGTTAGGGCTTCTCATTGAATCCTATTAGCCTAATGTATGTGTGATGACTGAATTGAATGAAATATCAGCCATAGGAGTTGACCAGTGCCATCGCCGCTTGTGAGAGGTGGTACCCGAAATCTCGGGTAAGTGTAAGAATGTTATGGTAAACGAAGGCATCGTTTACCTGACAAAAGTTTTGGAAGCTTAGCTCCCACTGTAACTGGGGTAATGATCCCAAGGTGTAACCTTTCCCTGACCATTTTTGAGTTCTCCAACTGTTCCAAGGCCCTAAAAATTTGGCCTTTGTTGCGCCAATTCCTATAGTACATATGAGGTCATATAAAATTATGAATGTTGGGTAACGGTCCACATCTGAGTATCCACATGATTGGATATGATCGCTGCCTAGTTGAAAGACCTGCTATGTGTTGTTATGTAGTATAAGAAATAATACATCCACGCCGAGAATTCCCAGGTGTGGGGCCATCCAAGGATTCTGCACAAAAATATTATACCAGCCTGAATGGGCTCCGTGAAGTCCCTGCAGGGGATTTCCAATTTCATTCTCTTATAGTCTCACTTTGGAGACTTCAACCAATGATTATTGAGGTGCTGCTGGGAAATAATTTTGGCCTCACCAAACTCCTTTTTTGAGTTGGCCCGGGTGATTACTATGAACCCTTTGAATTGTGAAATTCTCAACCCGAAAGCAAAGGTGGGAGTGTCTAATGTGACGATGGTGGCAGGATATTGCAGCGGCCAGGGATCTGGAAGCAACACCGACCGAGTGGCTGGGTTATACAATACTGCCAACTGTCTGGTAAGCTTGAGGGATTGCAGCGTGCATGGGAAATTTGTGGCCTTGATGATGCTGGAGGCAGCTAAGCAAGTGGCGATTTTATCCCCTTGTTCTTTCAACCTGTAAGTGGCCTAGATTAGACCTTGTAGTTTGGCCCAACTCCCGGGGTTTGAATCTGTTATTTCTTGAACCTTGGAGTCTATTTTGGACCCCGCAATACCTCCCTTTGTCAGATATTTGGAGTTTAATAGCAACTTTGCCAACATTCTTTCTAGCTTCGATTTGGTGGCTGCCTAGGTGGAAGTAGTTGGTAATTCTGGGCTTTCAGGAGGTGCAAAGTCGTCAGACATATTGAACAAGCTTATCAACAACCTGCAAGATCGGAAAACCATCAGAACACAAGGATATGAATTAAGACTCCAGGATATTTTCTACCAGCCCGCACCTGTCAAGAAAATGTTAGCGCATATATTTGAAAGTTCTAGAGTTTCTTAAAGGAAATGATCATGCCTTAAGCATTCCAAAATGTGTTAACACAGTGATGAGAAAAAGGGGTAGGAGACAAGATCCAGTTGGGAGTCTGGAGCTTGGACAAACTAGCCATTTCCGAAGTGACTGACAACAAGCCGTATTCTGGTTGACGTGCGCAGGCACGTGGGAAAATGGCAGGCGACGTAAAGACAGTTATGGCATTTATTAGGACAAGTGGGCTGACATGGGGCAAAATTGAATGCGAAGTTGGACACATTTTAAATTCCATACATGGGAAATTAATCCTACCATTAATGCGACAAGACATAGGAGAGAGAAAGCTGCCATGGTTCAAATCAGTGAGGTGCCAAGTTCAAATCGTGATGACCTTGTCTCATTGAGCTCTATCCCGTCGGGCTGAAATTCATGATAGAGCATGAAGAACTCGACACTTTGAATGATATACATAGCACACATATACAAAATATACACAAAATGTACAAGAGGGCCGAGGGCCAAAGCGTATATACATAAAATTACAGAAAATATCCACTATATACACCAATATACATCAAACCAAACGTAGAGCAGCTACTCTAAAACAAAGCCAAAAAAATGTACAAGAATATACAATATCTACATTATCCTACACCTACACAGAGGGTGGACAACCCTTTGGCAGAGCCAACCACCAATGGGCGGTGAACCAAATGACAGACGCAAACAAGAAACAAAAACAAAACGAAGCAGAAACTAAAAAGGAAACACAACAACGAAAAGTAGAAAAATGAAAGAAAGAACCAGGAACACCAACCTTGAATCCAAAGAAGGGCAAGGAAGGAAAGGCACACTGGATGCTCTGCAATAGCTTCCACCTCGAAATGATCACCAACCAACACTTAAAACAACTTGTAATTGCTCAGAACAACTCAAAATAACTCGCACTTAATTCTCGCTCAAATTGCTAAGGAATCGCTCTGAAATCGCTTAAGTGTTTTTAATCATGGTAACTGTGAAAATGACAGGTGATTCCTATTTATACATGAGGTTAAAATCAAGTTACCTTTCCTTTCACAAACTCCAGAACAGGCAGACCTCTGAACTCCGGGCCCGGGGATTCCGTGTGACCATACCCTCTTACAAAAATAAGACATCGTGGCAGAGAATCTTGGAGTTCGGGGTCTGGCTCCTGGACAAGGAACGACCAACTCCAGGACCGGGTCCCAGAGACATGAGGGACAAAAATAAAAATCAAAACCAACACCGCGGGAAAAAAATCCCGGAGAAGGAAAACAAAGAAACAAAGGCAAAAAGACAAGGCAAGAGCCAAAAGCAAAGCAAAAAAAACAAAAAGGGGGACCCAACATTTTGCACACAAAATGTAGGGACAGGAATGCAGGGCATAACAAAAATATTTTGAAAAGATATGGTTTTCACAAGCTCAAGGCTGGCACAATAAGACAATATTAAAATAATAATAATAATTGTGCATTGACATTTATAAAGTTAGAAACTAACACAAAAAGTAGGATCTGTCCCCAAAAAAAGTGTAGTGTCTGTATTTGTAATTCGTAACTTTCTTCTAAAAAAAATGTAGGGTTTGCTGATTATTTTAATAATTTTTTTAAAAATGTAGGGTTTTCTGTTTGAAGTTTGATTTTAGAAGGAAAAGAATTGAAATGTTTTAAAAAAATAAACAATGAAGTTTTTTGTTTAGAAAATACGAAAAAACAAAAAATTTAATCTTACCTCTTAGAAAAAAATTGAAATGCGATGCAACTTCTTTGCAATTGTTGGTATGAAGCTTTTGAAGAATCCAATGCAAGTATGAAGCTGCCCCAATGTGTTTTGTTGACGTTTTTTGTTCTTCCTCCTTGCTGGTTGCCTTTCTATGCACTCTTCTTTTTCCTCACAACTCACTCTTCTCCTTTTTTGCCAATATAATAAAATGAGCTCACTTTTAGAGTTGAGAAGACCAAATAGAAGAAAATAAAATAACTTAAAAACACTTTAATTTTTTTTTGTTTTTTCAATGCAATTTTCATTCATGGTGCCAGCTAAATCTTGTCATCAGGACTCGTCGGGTCCGAGTTGACTCACCAAGCCCAGGGTCACTTGGCCCAGGACTCGCCGAGTCCTAGTGAGTCCATGCAAGTCTCGAAACAATGATTGCACTAATTCTCTCCCATTTGTGTCAAACTTATAGTTATTTGAGTTGCTTGAAGCCATTTTATATTGGCCTAAATGACAGTTTCTCTTTTCAGCTTAAAAGTAGATGCTTATGTTTGATTTTTGAAAATCATGTCAAATTTCAATTTTATTTTGGCTGGTGACTTGGAATTACATCTGGCCAAAAATTTAACAGGTGTTTTGTTCCTTAACCTAGATACTTCTAACAAAGATTAAGCAATAGCAATCATATCCAATTAAATTGCATGTTATTGATGTTATGCTTGTAAATGGTTCAATAATGACACAACTCAACTGTGGTGACCATCATTATGATTGTCTTCCTTATCAATCTCATCCTGCAATAGAAATCAAATAATGTTTGGAAATTCCTCCATATCTCTGGGCATATCCTCAACTTGTGTAACACTTTCCACATCTAATTGTGTCACAGTCCTTTCAGATGATTGGGATTAGTTTGAGCTTCTACACTCTCTCTGAGGTAAACTTGTTCCTCATGAGAGAATGGATGGAGCTATAGGTGGTGAAAACTAGTTTTATGAAAAACATCAAATGGTAAGCCCATCCAAGTTGCAGAAGTGCATCCTAGTGTGTTGCTGGAAAATGTTAATTTGTTGTTCCTCACCTCCACTTTGATAAAAAAATGCACTCAATTTTGTAAAAAGACAAATTCTTGCTAAATAATCCCACCCTCATAAGAAGAAAGCATATTCTTTCATGTTCAATGGCCAGATTGCCATGTTAGTATTCCTTATATCCTCTTTCCTTTATGGTGCGTTAATTTTCAGACCATAAGTGGATTTTGAATTTAACTCTAAAACTACATAACTCAAAACACAAACTTTAATCAAAACAATAATACATGAACATGCATCTTGTGGGAAATGTTCACACTCTAGTATAGCAATCAAGGTAAGATATTGGGTTTTGGCCATTTCACCCGCTGTATTCTTTGGAACTTGGGGTCTGGTTTGGTCCAGGTATGACGTTGGGATGGCTCTGGTTCACCTAGGATCTAGCATAGATGTGAGTAGAGATGAATTCTTTTTGTCATTGGAAATATTTTTGTTTGAGTTTGTGTTTTTGTTGGGGATAATAATTTGTTAAAAAACATTCCCATTTCACTGTTGAAATGCTAGTGTATGCATACACTCTACCCCCAAAGCAATCATTTCTCTAGGCACTTGTCTTCTCAATTTGCTAATTGTTAAGAGATGCAATTTTTTGAATTTGGTAGTTAACAATCTACATGTGGCAAACCAAAGATGAGGTTGCTTGATTGCCTTGCATTTTTCAAGTGATGGGCTATACATTTTTATCATATCAAATCACATCTTTGGCCCTGTCCTCAACAAGGCTTGTTCCATGTGGCATCATTTATAATAGTAAACAAATGCCCTATTTTGTGTATGAAACTTATTTTATAATAAAGTTGTTGCCAAGGGGATGACACCCTTTCAATTACAAATAATCCTCAGATTAGAGGTCCACCAAATACAATTCTTTATCTCATCAGTGTTATGTCAAAGATACTAAAGGTCTCATTTCAATTGTTTAAGCCTTTCCTTTTAAATAGCGGAGAGCAAGTCTGGTTGTCCATTCAATAAGTTCCTTAGTTCTTCCAAATTAGATGTTGTGACCAACTATGAATAACTTGAGGCATTGAGTCTGTCAACTATCAAGTTTTAAATTTCTTGCCTTATCAAACCCTATCTTTGGTCCTATCCTCAACAAGGATTGTACCATGTGGCATCAGGCGCAATAGTAAGAAAATACCTTATTTTGTGTATGAAACTTATTTTATGATCAGGTTGCTACCAAGAGGATAACACCCTTTCAAGCACCCTTTCAATTAGAAATAATCCTCAGATTAGAGGTGCACCAAATACAATCTTCTATCTAGTTGGTGTTATGCAAAAGATACAAAAGTCCTTCAATTCTTCAAGCCTTTCCTTCTGAAGAGGGAGAGCAAGTCTGGTTGTCTATTAAAAAAGCTCCTTAATTTTTCCAAATTGCATAAATCCAAATGTGAACTACTTGAGGCACTCTCTCAATTCTATATTATTTGTTAGGACCAATGTCACCCAACATAGATTTTCAATTGTAACTTGAAATGGCTGCAAGTATATCAATATGCCTTGAAATATGAACATAATTATTTA
>MU228286.1:302608-349521 GCA_018584345.1 Thuja plicata | reverse complement strand
TATATATATATATATACAAACTAGCAACTTAGTGATCAGGATGCCATACATTCCTTAACTATATTTTTATCTATGATGTGAGTGATCAAATGATTCTTTACCAAATCGATGGTGATTGCTCTTTGTAGGCTGATTTTTTGCATGTTTGGCTAACTGATTAGGGTTAGTAGGTTAGTAGGATGCACACCATTTGTCTTTACAAAATTCTAAATATCAACCTCCTCTAATAGCCTTTGCAATCTGCACTTTCAAGGTGTAATGTTAGAATTGTGTCTTATGGATTCAGTCCAGTCATACTTGCAACTCAAACATGTTGAAACTTAACAAAACTAGTTTGGGATGACTTAGATTAATAACATTTTCATTGTACAAATTGCTTCAATGATTGAAGCAAGGGCATCACGTCTGTTGAAATCCTTGGACATATCCATCATATAGGTAGTAGCTTGCTACAGAGATACAAAAATTTGGAAGATTTCAAATCACAATATTTAATAACATGTTAATTTTCAGACCCTGGTAAGAAGATTTTGTGCTTAAAATTATAGTTGGTAGATTTTTACCCAACAAAAACTTGATAAACCTAAAATTTGCAGCCCAACAAAAAACTCAGCAACTTAAGAAGTTACTTAAATTTATTTAGAAACATTTTTTTCTTAAAATTCAATGATAAAATGAATCCACTGAGTCCATAAATGAGTACAAAAGTGTTTTCTATTAAATTTGATTCATTTGAATCTTGATGGTGATACAATAAATAGCTAATAAGTATTATAAATTTATGATGGTATTTTTTAAAAATCATTATGGTAATTCATAAATTCACATTAGAAAATACATTTTACATCTCCCTCCTTAATCTAGTGAAAAATTGGGGAAAGGTTGGGTTCTAATTCTTGAAGTCTGCTACGACTCTTCTCTCAACATAGAAGGTTGTGCCTGTGGCTTTTGTTCAACCTCTATCTTGCTAGTAGATAGACAATAACTCCATAATTTTCATCCAATCTTATAGTTCTTGTTACACCCATGTCCTCCATTTCTTGCCTCTTAAAATAAAAAAATCTAATCTCCAGTAAACAAAGGTGATCACTCATCTATCATTGTTCAATCACTTTAAGGATCAATGTTATTCAAATCAACAAGCTTCTCTATTTTGTGTTCTACTTTGTGTGAAATAAGAGGTTGTATTGTACAAAGACAAGACAGTCATTGTAGCATTTTTGAGTTAATTTGTTCCACTTCTTCATGTGGATGGTGTTAATGTTTTGAACTAGAATATAACAAAGAAAATATCATATATCCAAAAGCAACAAGAACACTAGAGATACCCTGGGAAAACCCTCCTTCTCGAAGGAAAAACTCAACCACACATAAAATGATTCCTTTATTAAATAATCACCAAGTCTGAATACAAAGCTCACATGCTTAACTAGAGAATTGAATCCTACTCTGAGATTGTTCCCTCTTAAAAATCACACATAGAATGCCTTGTAACAATATTGATACCATATACAACAATAATGCCTAATGAATACCTAATCTCCCTCTTCACCTTTGGCATGATTCCATCCTTGAGGAGGTGGGGGAGGCTTTGGGGGATTTTTTGCTGTTGGATCAGGATTTCTACAATATATATCATACCACTTTTTCTTGTATTTTAGTAGATCTTGACATTTTGAAGTGTCTCCCAACTAAAATCAAAATAGAATCAACATTAGGATCCTAGATCCAACAACTTGAATATGAGGGTATTCCCTTCAGATGTCGCAAATGCTTTAAGACTGGCCACGTTTCATGCTAATGTGGCCTGGAAATTAAGAAAAAGAAATTTTCTCCCTCTTGGAGAAAGGAGGCTTCTACCCAACATTATACTTTTCAGAAAAGATCCTCTCAGTCTGGTAAGAAGGATGACTATGTTATACCCCCAGCTGCCCATTCTATGGTGGTTTCTTGTAATAACTCTTTTTCTGCTGGAACTGATTCTGCTCTTTCTTTGCTGGTTTCTGCTGCTGGTGCTTAACCTGTTCCTTTGCCATCGACTATTGATGCTGGTGGATTTGGGGATGCATGCTTGGCATGCATGTTGGCCCTACTTATTCTGTCTTGACAGATCCTCTAACAGATAGATCTATGATTGGGGTTATTGATGGCCCGGTGCTGGATGTTTCACTGGAAGATTCTAATCCCCTATTGGGAGCTGGGTGTTTAGCTGTTAATCCTTTGTGCTGGTAGGATGAGACTGCCAAGGTTGAAAATGGTTGGATTATTGTTAAAGAAATATTTTTTAAAAGGTTTTCCTCTTCATTTGACATGACCCTTCGGTTCCATAAGAAGGGGACGAAAGGATAGTTCTCGTTCTTAACGCAGTTGATCTCCAATGTTTAATCTTTTGTAGTGTTTTGGGGAAGTTTCTTTTGTGTTCTCAGTGGTGAGTAATCCTCTTAGGCTTTTGCTGATATATTTTGTTTTGGGATCTATCATTGTTCTATCTTAAGATCCTTCTGTGTATAGGGTTTCGGGGCTCCTTCAAAACCTTCTATTACCTTAATAAAAAAAATGTTAATGACAAATACAAAGAATAATCTCCACATAGAATGTCTGAAGAACCAACTTGAAAAATAGCTACACTCCTCAAAAAAAGAAAATCACCACAATGACCACACTCACGAATGAGCTCATATTAAGCACACGGATCCTCTAAAGGAACATGGGAATATAAAAAATACTATGAAATTGAAGTTGTTTTGTCTTCCATCATGAACCGACAATAGTAATTACAAACACTGTTACATATTCTTCTGAAGTCACAATGACTTTAATCACCATCATCAATGAATAAATCTAACACATATGAATAATCAATACAAAGGAGGGTGAACATACAAGAGAAAATAAATTGCCACCGACAATAGAAAATGATCAAACGATATTAAGTTTGCAATCCTGTGGCACAAGAATGATCTTCGGTAATGATGAAGAAGTCATTTCATAATCATAGAGAGGATAAGATAATCATAGATGATACCAGCAAACATGATCATGATAAATAGCTGAAGCTTGACAATATCAATTGAATGAGTCTCTTCATATAATTCTTCATAAAGAATACCATCCACAATTGAGGACTTTCTGCAATCTCAGTATGTATCGTTGAGAATATGCATCACACACATACAAATTGAATGAGATGGAGTCATCTCAAGTATGAAAAATGTCTATTGAAGATACAAACATTAACAAATGGTCTCAAACAATCTTCAATTATGCTCGCAGCTGAAGATAGTGCAAAGTTGACACAAAATGTAGAGGGCTAAACTTTGAAGTTTTGAGGTATTTGCACCCCAATTTATCCACCAAGAATTTACAAAATAAAATATGAAAGAGTTTGTAAGAAAATCATATATTATCAAGTTATAAATAGTAAATTTGAAATTTGTTAAATGCATGTGATTTATTATGCAAAGACTCCATTTTTGGTTACTTGGTCACTAAGGGTTCTTCAGATGACTAGTCTTGAAGAAAATAGCTTACTCCTAGTGGTCCTATAGTTTGTGCAATTTTTGAATAATGAAGTCTCTCACTTCAACCTAGGGTGTCATCATTTGAATGTATGTTTTGAATCCCTTTGTAACATCTCCATTATAGTTTGAGAAGTTATTTGAATGGTAAATTATAGGGTTGAGGAAAAACCTTGCTACATGGTGGGTTGGAGGAGTAATTGTTCCACAACCACCAATAATATCCCAAATGGGATAAAATTTAAGATCTCCCAAATGAGATAAAATTTAAGGATTTCTCTTTTGTAAAAGTCTCAAATGGACTCTTATGCACTATTCATGGCCTCATAAATTGTATCCCATCATGTTTTGATTTCCATCTACTAAACAAAGAACTCAACCAAGGATTTCATCACTTAAACATACAAAAGATTAAAGATACCAACTAAGAATGAAAAACTAAAATGGAAAAATAAAATATTCAATTTGAATTTAAAATCAAAGCTGAGTTTATCTGATTGTTAGCGCTATGCTTGCAACTATTTTTTTGGACTTCTTTGACTATGGCGAGTCTGGACATACTTGACTAATAAACTATTGTTATGCTCTTTTCATCATCTACAAATGGTCTTAACGTCCTCCAAAATAAATTCAAGGCAATGTATTCCACAAGGGGTTAAAATAGTGAACAATGCCTCTCTTCAAATAGTCTTCCAATAGTCACCTATGTTGTTGCATTCTTAGCAATCACTTTCTCTATGCCCAACTCTATAACTTCTCCAACATTAGAGACAATTTTTTTTACACTTTTTACTTTGTCATAGGCATCAAATAAAATAAAAAAATCAACTCTCCATTTAATCTACCAAATAGTTAATGATGACATGTTTCTTTCCATATATCCATCTAATAGAATAGTGTAGCCATATTTTTGTCATTGTTTTCTTTTGTACTTCCTTTGCTAGTTTTGTCTCTTCAGTTACCTCCATGAAAAACTTACAAGTTCAAAATTTAAAATTTTAAATACAAAACAACTTTTATTTATCAAACAACATTAATTTATCTAAATTTACTCAAACTAGTATAAATCAACATAAATTTACCAAGTTCCCAATTAACTATTTTGGATGTGCCTTATAGTCCTTTTAAACAATTGTCAAAGCAATACTATCTTGAAATGAAGGTTATTGGAGTACCAATTTTTTTGCATTCTTTATCTACTTGTCGATCCAATTTATTGTTACATCCTAAAGCTGTCAATGACAATTGTGCTAATATGTGGACCATGAATGTATATTTATTTGGTTTTGTTTGAATTTGAAAGCCATGAATATTAGCTATGGATGTTATTATGGATTCCCTTCTTCTCCCTTTGTAATCTCTTCTCTTTTCTCAATTCAAGTTGGACATCTCTCTCTCTCTCTCTCTCTCTCTCTCTATCTCGTGCTTTTGATATAAGGCTTGACATCACACGGGTAATGTTTGCAAGATGTTCAAGGCAATTTATGTCATTAAATTTGACAATAAATATAATGTATTTGAATGCATTTTTTTGGAAAGACATTGTATATGCATCAAATTACAATAGAGAACTAAAAAAATGTGCATATTAAGAAGACGAGTGAACTAAGAATCTAACAGAAGGAAACTAGATGAAGTGTAAGTAAAGCTCCAAGTTAAGAATATAGTTCATTGTCATTTAGTTTGACTAATCAATTAACTAGAATGACTAATTAATCAACATAATCTAATGATTGGTAATTCCCATTTGAAATAGTTGAGAGTAAGTTATGTCAACATCTCACTCAAGTCTCATATAGCTAACTGCGTTCTTACCTCAAGGAAGCATAGCATGTCCCACACAATTGGGCATTATTCTCACACATAAATGTGGATCTCTTTGTCTGGCACAAGTCTAAATTTGTTGGCATCGGTAGTTGGTTGTTGTGAGAAAACTTGGTGTAATTGTGAGAATGATTAATAACTCCCAATTACAGTATTTGAGACCAAGGTGCACGAAGAACTTGTTTTAACTAATGTGGGGTTATTTTGGAAAATCTTAGTGTTATTATGAGAATGATTGATAATTCCCAATCAAAGTAGTTGAGACTAAGTTACATTAACCCATTGAAATCATAAATAGTTATTTATGTACTAATATAAAAGAAAAATAGAGCATCTTATAGAATTAGGCTTTTCATATAGTTGGGTCCAATTAACATCGATGTCTTTGTTATGCATGAAACAACATTTAGTAGTATTGGTAGTATCAAATCATTGAGACAACACTACTTCAATAATTAAAGGTAAAAAATCTTCAACCAATTTGTGAGGAAATTGCTTAGATGTAAAGGTAATCACTCTTAATTAAAGGTAACAACTCTTTCACTACCTTTATAGGGATATATAGTTTCATAACTATAACATTGTATATTTGGAAGAAAATGAGGAAGATGATTATGAATAAATAATCCTATATCAAATGAAAAAAATTGATGACATATTGATTAAAGATTCAATCTTGAGAAAGTACCTAAATGAAGAGATTAATTCCCCTAGTGATGAATAAAGAAAATAAGGTATTGCTGATTTATTAGTACTAGTGTACCAAGATTATAAAAAACCTAGCTAGCCAATTGTAAACAAATTCCTTTATTTGGATGTAATAATGTATATGGAAGAAAGTGATCCTTCTAAAATTACAAACCTCACTTATTTAGTTGGATGACCTCAACCCTAAACATAAACAAGATATATAGGGAACATTGTGTATAGTCATAAAATAGAAGCACTTCCATGGTAGATTGGTTTAGTCTTCTGGGTAAGTGGTTTGGGGTCATGTCAAGCGCATTGAATAGGTTCCTGACTTTGATCTGGATTTATCCTCCTGTTCTACCCCATTTCATCTTTTTTCAACCTATTTCTGGCACCCCAGACTGAGAAACTGGAACTTTGGCCTCAAGGTCAAGGTCAACATTTTTGGGTCAACGTCTACCTCGACCTTGACCTAGGTCACAATCAATCTTTTCTAGGCCTGGGGTTCAAATTTAATAATCTCAGGGTTTCTGGATGTCGATCTTTGCAAAAAGTTAATTCCCGCTTCCAGGTTGGCTATTTTGGACTTTGGGACAACAAATTCTAAATTATATATAACATAGGTCCTCTTCTAGGGGCATGGGTCCAATTAAAATTTAATTCTCCTATGTCAGCCTCTCTAGAAGATTGTGCCCTAATTTCATATAAAAAGAAGATTTCTCTTCTCATTTTCTCTAACCTTCATCATATACACAAGCAAGAACAATCTAAGACTTGATAATTGCAAGAGCTCAAGATTTGAAGAGTGAATTCCAAAGGTGAAGAAACAAGATTTGAAGCAAGACAAGTAGCCATTGAAGCATTCATCCATTCTCAAGCACTTCTCAAGCATCCATTTTCATCAAGGAGATCCATTGGTGGCCATTGAAGGATTCAAGCTCCATGGAGCCCTCTTGTTGAAGATTCATCCATCTACATTCCTCCTGTGAGGCCTCACCCCGACCCATCATAGCTCAATTGATACACTTATTTTGATACATTGATACACTTTTTGATTATCCTGATAGAGACTCGAGATATTATGTTTATGATGATGATTATATTGTATGGATTTTATTCTGATATGAATTAGACCTAGAACATGTGGTTGATTTTGATTATACATGTTTAGATAGGTGAATTGATGAGAAGATCAAATCATAATTAGACTTGATTATTTCATGGATGTTATGTCATGATGATTATGAAATTATTATATTTTAAACATTTCTGTATGAAAATTATGATTAAAAATTTAATTATGCTTATTGATTAATGTTGCTAAGTATGAATTGAATATGTATATTGCATGTGATTTTAGTATCTTGGACTACTGATGCTCAAGTTGTGTGCAGGAAAGAGAACCATGGAATTAGTTGGAGAATCAGTAACCAACCATATGTACAATCCATAAAGCCAAGGTTGAACCTAATGAAGAGGTTTGAACCTTGTTGTTAAGTGATTTTATTCATGACCGTAAAATTGTGTGTATGTATTAGGTATTTTCATTATGTAATTAGTGACATGTCAATGTTGTATTATGTTATTTTATAGTGTCACTTGACACTCGTTATATGTTTATGTAATGACATGTTTACTAAGGTTGGAAATGTAAATCTAAGTCTAACTGATTCATTAGGAACCTAATTAAACCCCTTGCTGGAGATACTTGCAAAGTTTCACCAATTTGATCATTTAGATTTAATTCTTTTCTAGCCACTTCTAGAGGCCAAAAAGAGGTCCTAAGGGTCAAATTTAGCAAAATTCTAGTACCTTAGTGATAGGGGTATGGATTAGAAATGTTTTTAAAACATCTAGAATACCCTATTGGCCTTGGTGACCTATTTTATGACCCACTTTCCACATGCTACGAAAATGGAGTAAGCCTTGACCTTTTACCCAAACCCACACTCCTTTTCAATCTGACATTTATGATAGGGGACAAGGAAAAGCCAAAGGACTTTAGGGTCAAGTCTAAATTTATTTTTGGTGGGTGGGTAGAAGTTGAAGGTCTTTTTAGAGGCCCTTGGTAGAGTTAGTGGGTGTTCACCCACTCTCTACTTTTAGAGACATTAGGTTTTGGATGGAGAAAGCATAAGGGATTGAGGTCTTCTCAAAATTTATTTGTCATAACACATTGTGAAGGTTGGTCTCCATTGCCATGAAAGTGATTTGTTTTGTTGCAAGTAGATTTGTATGTTCATTTCATTCTCTTGCATATGTGAAATGTATTTGTATTATTGTAATGTATGGGAAATAGATTTTGGGTTTGAATTCTTACTTATGGTTTTATCTTTGTTTTGAATATGGAAGTTTTATGAAGGGTGTGATGACATTACTCACCCTTGGATAGGGAAAAAGTGGCCATGTATGGGGGAAGGGATTAGTTGGATTCCATGATAGTGTAGAGTCTCTTCTCATGGAGAGAAGAGGAAAAAAAAGCAAGGTGTATGGGCCCTTGCATGTCATTGTATTTGATCCTAATTTTGGGGGAGATAAGAAGAAGATTGGATGGAAAGATGTATGTGGTTTTAGTCTTGAAGAGGCATGTTATTTGAATGTATTAGTTTTGCATTCTCCTACATAAAAATCTACCTTCACCTCTTGTTATGGGTTCAAGGTGAATCCATTTGTGCAAGCGTTGGGAGGGTGTTATTTGTTATTGTTTTCATGTATATGGTTGTGTGATTGTCACTCTTTGGCTACCGATTCTCTAAGCTTGGGGTGGGTCTCCTTGAGACTTAGGATGGGAGGTGAGCTTCTCATGGTTCTCCTCATGTATTTGCAGGTTTTTAAGTCAAGATGATTGTGAAAAAGCTTGGTAGAAATCTCTATTTTGGTGTAGTTGTGTGAGAGCAATTTTAATGTTGCATGGTTACTCCTTTTATATTGAGATTCATTTTTTGTTGAGTGTTGTAATGTTCATATTAAAAGCTTTATCAAGTATGATGTGAAGAGTTCTTATTCATTATGTAATAGCTTCATATTCTATACTATCCATTGATTGTATAGATCTTCCATCTTGAAGATGTGTAGTCATATTTTAAAGGATTATTATAATGTAAGTGAAGAGTCTTTAGTTTCATGTCTATTGTATTCTATTCTTTAGAATAATGAAGTTAATCTTTTATGGTAGAATGATATCCAATATTGAAAAGGAAGGCAATGTAATAGTTTTTCATAGCAGATAAAAGCTTGTGAATTTATGAATATTGTATTTTCTATAATGTATTTGATTGTAAGTTTTCAAGTTAAAACACTCCATTCTTCCTTTAGAAATCTAGATTCTATTTTAAAAGGTTCAACACTTTACCATAAAATCTTCATTGCAACCTTAATTCTTGAGAAAGAAAGATAAACTTGATAACAATAGAAAATCAAACAAGTTAGTGTATTAATGTAAATAAAAAAATTAACTAATAATAATATTAAACTTATAGTTCACTTAGTGTATTGCACTAATAAAATAATTCAAATGCATACAATCAACTACTCTAATATTAAAACCAAAAAATCAATATGTTAGAAGCAAAAAAAAAAAAAATAATACCCATGACACTTTTCAGATATTTAGATAAAAAATGCTCTCTAGAATTTGTATGAAAAGGGAAATAATTCTTTTTACCACAGAGAATATTCCCTTCCCAAAATGCTCTTTCTAATTATAGTTAGTATACTAACTCCCTAACATAACCTTTTGGTTAGAAAACCTAAATATTAAATTAATAAATGAAATCCTCACATAACTTTTATAACATGTTCCTTCCCATAAATGGGCGCAAGTATGTGTTGACAGAGGTCACATTAAAAAAAATAAAATACAATAAAATGATATTAATGAGGGGAAACAAATCTTACCTTGATTTGCATCCTCATGGGTCCCACCCACATACTCCTTCCTTACCTTCTTCTACCACGCGTTGGATGTTGAGGTCTGACATGGGAATCAATGCTTATTCCCTATGACAAGTTAACCTTCCCAAACTATGCGAAATTCTCCTTTGGAATTAATGTTATTTTGTTTGGTGGGCCCCAATCCTCATGTCCCCTTAAACCTGCACTTATCTCCATGAAGAATTTGAAACCCTATGTAGATTTTGACCTTGTGTCTTGTCACCTCTCCCACTTGGCACGTGGGTCAAGGGGAAAGGGAGGGGTGATGGATAGGTAGGATAGGTAGGTTAGTAGGTTAGTAGATTTAGATTAGTAGGGTTATTTAGATTAGTTGAGTATGATTAGCAACTAATAGATGTATTAATATGTGCAGATTTAATTAGTAATGTATCAACCTTTTAGAATATAGTCTATTTTATACAATGGTTAGTTATTTAAAATGAATCATTAATATTAGTTAGCTAAATAGATTTATTTTTTTATTGTTTTATTTTAAATTATGTAGTTCATTTTATAGATATACTTGCTATTTAATGGTGCAATTTAATTACTAGATTAATAGCTTTAGTCTTTATGTAAAATGTATAGATTTTCTAATATGTTAATGGATTTATACTTTTTATTATTTTTCCTAGTTAGAATAATAGTTTAACAATTCACGTTATTAATTGAAATGGAATAGCCTATTAGAAAAACATATTTATTCAATTAATTTAAAATGTATAGTTAGTTGTTAATTTAATTTTACTATGACAAATTGAAATATGTTGCTCATGTGTTCAAAAGGGGTTAGAGGTTAATTTAAATTTTTATTAGAGGTTAATTAAACTTTCTATTAGGGGATTAATGGACTATAGTTGCATGTGTATTTTTGTTAGGGGGAGAATTTAATTAAATTGATTTTTGTAGGATAAGAATTATATTAGATTTTGATTATTAGATTTAAATTAGTAGTTAATGTCGAAAGAGAATTGGTACTAGATTTAAATGGATTAAGTTGTAATCAAGGTTAAGAATTAAAGTAATTACTATGTCAACCTAATAAAATGTGTGTTCTTAACCATCACGATACTACACGTGGTTAAACATAAAACTATAGTTAATTCAACCTGATCTAAGAGTTCATGTAACCCGTGTAAACAAGTTGATGCTCCAACTCTGCATCCGTATGCGGTGTGACCCTAAATCAATCTATAAATATACCTTGCAACTCAAAGACTAACTTCACAATGCTATCAAATTACCTCAACACATCCATTGTTAGTTGTGAGTACTTGTGTTTTAAAAAAAAATTTGTCTGTGTGTTTTGCCCTAGTTTTGGGCATGACACCTCCAAGTCTTCCAATTCAAGAACCATTCAAGATTGGTGTTGAATATCTACAAGCAATTGATTGAAGACATCCAATATTCTAAATTCTATATTTTTACATTCATTTTGTGCATCCATACTTTTGGATTCAAGGATTCGAATCCTCCACAAGAACTTTTGCATGAGCAAGGTGAATTGTTTCATTCACTTTGTTTATTTATGCAATTTCAATTATATATTTGAGGTTAATTCTAAAACTGGGGTTTGACCAAGGAAAACCCCTCCCCCAACAAACAAACCCCTTTTTCTTGCAGGTATAGGTTTAGAAAAACAAATCAGGACGGAGATTCAGATACCCTTTTCGGCAAACTTCCAAGATCCAAAAACAAAATTTTAGTCTGAGACGTTTTAGGTCAATTATGACCTAGGGTGCAATTGGAAATTCTGAAAAATGGTGACATATACTTGAGGGTACAAATCGAAACTATCTCAGAACAGAAAAATATTTCTATGTTTTGTCCGTCTCTGCATTTCTATTCCAGATCTGGTCTCAGATTTTCTAGAAACTCAACATAAGCTTCAGAAAATAACATTCTTTGTATCTACAATATTTCAAGGCTAGTGCATTTCTCCTATTCAATTCAATTAAGATCATCAATCTATCTAAAAATAAGATACATTTCAAATTAACAAATCAAACTGGGTACTTAAGATCTTCCTTCCTTATCCTTGTTTCCAAATGATTGATTCATTTATGCATTGATCCTTCCTTTTGGGTTAATCCACTTGGATATTTCATTTACATATCTAAGGATTGAAATATAACATCTTATCCACCCCCATAACATATTTAAATGTAAGGTATTTTATGTTAAATTAATCTAATTCAACCCACACATATTTTATCCTCTACATTTTGGTGAACCCGCGATAGACAACTCTTTTTTTAGGGTGTTAGATTTACATCTTTTATGTTAGATCTTGCATGCATATTAGATTAGCTTTCTTGTATGTTCTTGCATTTCCTTTCAAAAAAATTAAATCAAACTCTTTGTTTTCTAAATTAGTTCTTTAATTGAAATGGAATAGCCTATTAGAGAAACAAATTTATTCGATTAATTTAAAATGTATAGTTAGTTGTTAATTTAATTTTACTATGACAAATTGAAATATGCTGCTCATGTGTTCAAAAGGGGTTAGAGGTTAATTTAAATTTCTATTAGAGGTTAATTAAACTTTCTATTAGGGGATTAATGGACTATAGTTGCATGTGTATTTTTGTTAGGGGGAGAATTTAATTAAATTGATTTTTGTAGGATAAGAATTAGATTAGATTTTGATTATTAGATTTAAATTAGTAGTTAATGTCGAAAGAGAATTGGTACTAGATTTAAATAGATTAAGTTGTAATCAAGGTTAAGAATTAAAGTAATTACTATGTCAACCTAATAAAATGTGTATTCTTAACCATCACAATACTACACGTGGTTAAACATAAAATCATAGTTAATTCAACCTGACCCAAGAGTTCATGTAACCCGTGTAAACAAGTTGATGCTCCAACTCTGCATCCGTATGCGGTGTGACCCTAAATCAATCTATGAATATACCTTGCAACTCGAAGACTAACTTCACCATGCTATAAAATTACCTCAACACATCCATTGTTAGTTGTATGTACTTGTGTTTTAAAAAATTTTTTGTCTGTGTGTTTTGCCCTAGTTTTGGGCATGACACCTCCAAGTCTCTTCCAATTCAAGAACCCATTCAAGATTGGTGTTGAAGATCTACAAGAAATTGATTAAAGACATCCAATATTCTAAATTCTTTATTTTTACATTGATTTTGTGCATCCATACTTGTGGATTAAAGGATTCGAATCCTCCACAAGGACTTTTACATGAGCAAGGTGAATTGTTTCATTCACTTTGTTTATTTATGCAATTTCAATTATATATTTGAGGTTAATTCCAAAACTAGGGTTTTACCAAGGAAAACCTCTCCCCCAACAAACAAACCCCTTTTTCTTGCAGGTATAGGTTTAGAAAAACAAATCAGGACGGAGATTCAGATACCCTTTTCGGCAAACTTCTAGGATCCAAAAACAAAATTTTAGTCTGAGACGTTTTAGGTCGATTGTGACCTAGGGTGCAATTGAAAATTCTAGCAAATGGTGACATAGACTTGAGGGTACAAATTGGAACTATCTTAGAACAGAAAAAGATTTCTAGGTTTTGTCCGTCTCTGTATTTCTATTCCAGATCTGGTCTCAGATTTTCTAGAAACTCAACACAGGCTTCAGAAAATAACATTCTTTGGATCTGCAATATTTCAAGACTAGTGCATTTCTCTTATTCAATTTAATTAAGATCATCAATCTATCTAAATATAAAATACATTTCAAATTAACAAATCAAACCAGGTACTTAAGATCTTCCTTCCTTATGAGAAACATATTTATTCGATTAATTTAAAATGTATAGTTAGTTGTTAATTTAATTTTATTATGACAAATTGAAATATGTTGCTCATGTGTTCAAAACGGGTTAGAGGTTAGTTTAAATTTCTATTAGAGGTTAATTAAACTTTCTATTAGGGGATTAATGGACTATAGTTGCATGTGTATTTTTGTAGGGGGAGAATTTAATTAAATTGATTTTTGTAGGATAAGAATTAGATTAGATTTTGATTATTAGATTTAAATTAGTAGTTAATGTCGAAAGAGAATTGGTACTAGATTTAAATGGATTAAGTTTTAATCAAGGTTAAGAATTAAAGTAATTACTATGTCAACCTAATAAAACGTGTGTTCTTAACCATCACGATACTACACGTAGTTAAAGATAAAACTATAGTTAATTCAACCTGATCTAAGAGTTCATGTAACCCTGTAAACAAGTTGATGCTCCAACTCTGCATCCATATGCGGTGTGACCCTAAATCAATCTATGAATATACCTTGCAACTGAAAGACTAACTTCACCATGCTATCAAATTACCTAAACACATCCATTGTTAGTTGTATGTACTTGTGTTTTAAAAAAAAAATTGTCTGTGTGTTTTGCCCTAGTTTTGGGCATGACACCTCCAAGTCTCTTCCAATTCAAGAACCCATTCAAGATTGGTGTTGAAGATCTACAAGAAATTGATTGAAGACATCCAATATTCTAAATTCTACATTTTTACATTCATTTTGTGCATCCATACTTGTGGATTCAAGGATTCGAATCCTCCACAAGGACTTTTACATGAGCAAGGCGAATTGTTTCATTCACTTTGTTTATTTATGCAATTTCAATTATATATTTGAGGTTAATTCTAAAACTGGGGTTTGACCAAGGCAACCCCCTCCCCCAACAAACAAACCCCTTTTTCTTGCAGGCATAGGTTTGGAAAAACAAATCAGGATGGAGATTCGGATACCCTTTTCGGAAAAATTCTAGGATCTATAAAACAAATTTTAGACTGAGATGTTTTAGGTTGATTTTGACCTAGGGTGCAATTGAAAATTTTGGAAAATGGTGACATAGACTTGAGGGTACAAATCAGAACTATCTCAGAATAGAAAAATATTTCTAGGTTTTGTCAGTCTATGCATTTCTATTTCAGATCTGGTCTCAGATTTTTCAGAAACTTAACACAGGCTTCAGAAAACAACATTCTTTGGATCTACAATATTTCAAGGCTAGTTCATTTCTCCTATTCAATTCAATTAATATCATCAATCTATCTAAATATAAAATACATTTCAAATTTACAAATCAAACTGGGTACTTCAGATCTTCCTTCCTTATCCTTGTTTCCAAATGATTGATTCATTTATTCATTGATCCTTCCTCTTGGGTTAATCCACTTGGATCTTTCATTTACATATCTAAGGATTGAAAGTTAAAATCTTATCTACCCCTATACCATATTTAAATGTAAGGTATTTTATGTTAAATGAATCTAATTCAACCCACACATATTTTATCCTCTACATTTTGGTGAACCCGCGATAGACAACTCTTTCCTTTTGGTGTTAGATTTACATCTTTTATGTTAGATCTTGCATGCATATTAGATTAGCTTTCTTGTATGTTCTTGCATTTCCTTTCAAAAAAATTAAATGAAACTCTTTTTTTTTTCTAAATTAGTTCATTTGCATTGCATTGGTGTATGAGCTTTACCACTTCTAGTCCTACTTATAGTATCCTAGTTAGAAGAAGCCTTAGACTCATGGTTTCCTTTGATCCCTAATCTTCCTCTCCTTTCCATAGGATCCTGGATGACAACTTGAATAATCATGATTGCAATCCTTCTATGGAGCATAACTCTTCTCACTCATCTCATGATGAGGATGATTCTTTAAGAGTTCAACCTAAACAAGTGAAAAAACTTTCAACCAAACTTGATAAAATGGGAAATTAGCTTATTCAAGAAAACCATAATAGAGATTCCATTCAAGCTATAGAGGCTCTTAATAAAGTCCTTCGTGATAGTGATTAAGGTGTTTTTTTCTTGCGTGGTATCACTCATCTTGTGCATTTGAATGTTAAACCTTTAGCTCAAGAGGCTCAAGATCTAGGATATACTCCTCCTATCATTAGTCAAGGACCTTCTTCTATTCCTTTACCTATAATTCCTACTTATACTCCTCCTTTGATGACTACATATCTCCCAATTTTATCTATTTCTGTGAGTGTTCCACCAGTATCTTTACCTACATCACAACCTTCATATCATAGTGTACCTTTCACTCATATCATAGTGTACCTTTCACTTATATCCAAATGTTCCACCGGTTGTATCTTCTATTTTTATTGCTTCCTACACATTTTCTAGTCTTCCTAACATTCCTATTCCACCTATGTCTTCTAATGATTCCACAATTATTAGTTTGGCTCAGACCGTGTCATCTTTACAACAACTTGTATCTTTAACTCAATCCAAGTTTAGCATTCCTACATGTGACATGAGTAGTCCCTTATCTTTAGAGATTATTTGTCCTACTATTCATCAACAAGCCGATATGCCTTGTCTAGAGAATTACAATGGTAAAGGCAATCCTGTTACTCAAGTTAAAACATTTAAAATCCTTTGTAGTGATTATGCTCATGACCATAGGATTTTAGCTTAACTATTTGATAGAATATTTCATGATAAGGGTTTGCAATGACATTGTTCTTTACCTCCTTATTCCATTGATTATTTTCCTAAACTTGCTAATACCTTCATTCAACAATTTCAAAATAACATTGGTCCGCAAGTTTTCTTAACTGATTTAATGCATTGTAAACAAAACATTAAGGAAAAATTGACTGATTTGATAGCTAGATTTAAGCATTTGTATGCTCAGATTTCTTATTCTGATCTTGATATTGATATTCAACACATGTTTATTTCAAATTTACAAAATGATATTAGAGATAAGATTCTACTTACTCAATTTACCTCTTTTCAACAACTTTGTGTAGCACTTCATCATTATCAATTACAAGTGAGTCAATTTGAGAGCAACACTCCAATGGATCCTATTCTAGTTGATAAGAGTGACAATGCTCCTAATCCTAATAAATTTCAGAAACCTAACAACTACATTAAGATTAATAAACAAACGAATGTGGTTGTTGATCAAGTTGCCGTTGCATTACACAATTCCACTTCTGCATCCACTACTTTCCGAATGAAGTGTACATTTAATCCTCTCTTTGAATCTTTACATTCCATTATGAGTAGGTTGTTAAGTGCTAATATGATTACCTTGCCTCCTATTAGACCTCCCCTTCCTACTACTATAGCTTTAAAATCCTTTGATTCTAAATCTTTTTTCCAATACCATCGCCAGAATGCCCATGATACAGAAAAAAATTATTCTCTAAAGCATAAGGTTCAAGACTTAATTGATTACAATACTTTATCTATTGATAATTTTGATGGTAATGGGAACAAATCTGTTTCTCCTCCTAATCAAAATCTTCAAATCTACACGAATCCTCTACCTACACATGATACTAATACCATCACTCAACCATCTTCTATGGATATCGTTTATGATTCAAAGATGGATGATCTTGATCACATTGTTAATCATGTGGAGAGCATTGTTGTATCTCAACCTATTGTTCAAGATCCTTCGCCTCCACCTCAACTTCAAGTTCTACCTAAACCTTAGAATCAAACTAAGGATAAGCGACCTCGGGTACTTTCAATTACCTTTAATTACTTTGAGACTATTAAGGCTCCCGATGGTCCCCTTTATATTTAGGCTAGGATTGCTAAGATACCCACGCGTGGTTGTCTTGTTGATCCCACATCTTTAATCAATGTTATTACCAAGGAAAATATTTTTATGAAAGGCCTACAATGTGATTGTTATGATCCATCAGATGCATGGATCCAAACTTGTAATGGTTTTTTCTATCCCGCACTTGGTTCTATTAACTTTCCCGTTAAAATATATGGCATGGTTGTAGATACTACCTACATCATTGTTCCTACATCTGATCAATTTCAAGTCAAATTTGGTTTTCCTTGGATAACTATTATGCATGCTATTGCTTCTCCTATTTATAAATGTCTTAAGTTCATTCATAATGGAGAAGTAAAAAATATTAATCATAGTCTATATCAACCTTCTATGCCTAGAGATTGTGCTACTCTTGACTTGTTTTGGCCCTCTTTATCTAATCCATGTCCTCCTCACCCTGACAACCTTTTCCGCTCATATCAAGCCTATAAACATCGCAAGATTGTTGAGTTAAGAATGCGTCAGATAGATCTCAATCGTGGTCTTTTTGCCACTGCTTCTATACTTCCTTTATCCATTACTAATAACTCTATTACTCAACCTCCTAGTGTTGATTCTTAGCCTACATTGAATACTACCAATCCTCCTATAGAACCTATGAATGAATCAGTGGTTATTCCTCCTAGTTCTCCACATGTGTCAAAGAAATCAAAATGTAATAAATTTGCTAATGAACATCGTAAAGGGCTCGTGCTTCTCTTCTTCAAAATTCTTTATCTTCTTTCGATCAACCTATGCCTGATGTGTTGGAAGAAGTACATATTCACAATGATGTTAAGATGAATGAGTATGATGATCCTATTCGCATCTTAGATCCCATTTTAATTAATCTTGATGAGGAGCATACTTTAGATGATCCTATTGATCTTAGTGATGAATATGAAACCATTGATCTTGACACTGATTTACCTCATATGCTTTCAACTCAATATTCACTTCCCAAGATGCTCTTTCTAATTATAGTTAGTATACTAACTCCCTAACATATCCTTGTGGTTAGAAAACCTAAATATTAAATTAATAAATGAAAACCTCACATAACTTTTATAACATTTCCCTTCCCATAAATGGGCGCAGGTATGTGGTGACAGAGGTCACATTAAAAAAAATACAATATAATAAAATGATATTAATGAGGGGAAACAAATCTTACCTTGATTTTCATCCTCGTGGGTCCCACCCACATACTCCTTCCTTACCTTCTTCTACCATGCGTTGGATGTTGAGGTCTGACATGGGAATCAATACTTATTCCCTATGACAAGTTAACCTTCCCAAACCATGCAAAATTCTCCTTTGGGATTAATGTTATTTTGTTTGGTGGGCCCCAATCCTTATGTCCCCTTAACCCTGCACTTGCCTCCATGAAGAATTCAAAACCCTATGCAGATTTTGACCTTGTGTCTTGTCAACACTCCCACTTGGCACGTGGGCCAAGGGGAAAGGGAGGGGTGATGGGATAGGGGATAGGTAGGATAGGTAGGTTAGTAGGTTTAGATTAGTAGGGTTAGTTAGATTATTTTTTTAGGATTATCAATTAATAGATGTATTAATATGTGCAAATTTAATTAGTAATGTATCAACCTTTTAGAATATAGTCTATTTTATACAATGGTTATTTATTTAAAATGAATCATTAATATTAGTTAGCTAAATAGATTTATTTTTTTATTGTTTTATTTTAAACTATGTAGTTCATTTTATAGATATACTTATTATTTAATGGTGCGATTTAATTACTAGATTAATAGCTTTAGTCTTTATGTAAAATGTATAGATTTGCTAATATGTTAATGGATTTATACTTTCTATTATTTTCCCTAGTTAGAATAATAGTTTAGCAATTCACGTTATTAATTGAAATGGAATAGCCTATTAGAGAAACATATTTATTCAATTAATTTAAAATGTATAGTTAGTTGTTAATTTAATTTTATTATGACAAATTGAAATATGTTGCTCATGTGTTCAAAAGGGGTTAGAGGTTAATTTAAATTTCTATTAGAGGTTAATTAAACTTTCTATTAGGGGATTAATGGACTATAGTTGCATGTGTATTTTTGTTAGGGGGAGAATTTAATTAAATTGATTTTTGTAGGATAAGAATTAGATTAGATCTTGATTATTAGATTTAAATTAGTAGTTAATGTCGAAAGAGAATTGGTAATAGATTTAAATGGATTAAGTTGTAATCAAGGTTAAGTATTAAAGTATTTACTAGGTCAACCTAATAAAATGTGTGTTCTTAACCATCACGATACTATACGTGGTTAAAAATAAAACCATCATTAATTCAACCTGACCCAAGAGTTCATGTAACACGTGTAAACAAGTTGATGCTCCAACTCTGCATCCGTATGCTGTGTGACCCTAAATCAATCTATGAATATACCTTGCAACTTGAAGACTAATTTCACTATGCTATCACATTACCTCAACACATCCATTTTTAGTTGTATGTACTTGTGTTTTAATTTTTTTTTTGTCTGTGTGTTTTGCCCTAGTTTTGGGCATGACATTTTGGTATCAGAGTAAGGTTTCAATACTAGGAACCTAACCCATTATGTTTCAACTCATTCAAGCTTAAATTATTGTGTAGGATGCCTGCTGTCACACGAGCTAACCAATGAGGTAGAGGTCGTAGAGCTCCCCATGTTGATGTAGAATGGGGGATGTACCACCTCCTCCACCTCCACCACCACCACCACCACCACCTCCACCACCTTAGAACCCTAACTAGGATATTTTGGATGTTCTCCAAAATATAATTGGGGTGATTCAGCAGAGACTACCACCCATAGTTCAGTAGCAGATTCCTAAAGGGGAAGCACATATTTAAGAAGATGATAGAGCAATTAGCAGAGAGAGAAGTAGGAATACCCCACCCAGGTTTGTTGAGGGTCATGATGATCATGAGGGTGAGTCAGTTCATCAGGTTGTAATACCTTGTGAGCATGAGATACGTGCCAGAGAGAGACCCCCTAGAGATGTTGGAGATGAGATTCAAGAGTTATTACGACTCCATCCACCCTTATTTTTGGGATCCACTGATGGGTCAGTAGCAGAGGCCTAGTTACAGAGTTTACAATGATGTTTTAGATTGCTCCCTTATGGGAGTAATCTAAAGGCACGAATTGTAGTCTATCTCCTACGAGAGAAGGCTTCCACTTGGTGGGAGCAAGAGGTGTCCATAGGTGGAGTGAGTATTGACACACTCACTTGGGAGTCTTTTGTAGCCTGATTTTGAGAGAGGTATCTCTCTGAGAATTTCAGACAGAGACAGATAGAGGAGTTCCAAGATCTCCAACAGAGAGGCCTCATAGTGGCCCAATATGAGAGTCAATTTATCGAGCTCCTTCCCTATGTTGATTACATGAAGGATGAGAAACTACGTATCCACTGTTTCATTAAGGGACTTAATATATCTCTTTAGGGGATAGTACACCTTGCCTTTCCTACCACATTTAGAGAGATAGTTGAGATGACACTTGTAGCTAAGGACATCCATACTAGAAAGGAGTCATGGGATCAGTCTCAGCACCGAAACCCCTCTTCCCAGTCTTCAAGACAGTAGAGACCCCCTTGGAAAGGGAAATAAAATCACTCAACAGGATCCTTTAAGGGTCAACAGTCTCAGCAGAAGAGATCTCAACAGAGGCCTTCACAGGGTTATTAGGGCTCTAAGCTCAAACAGTGGTAGTCTTAGGGCCCTAGATAGGATCAGAGGACACAGACCCCTTAGACATAGTCAACTAGGATTCAACAGTCCTCTAGGGGTGGATATAGTGGTTCTAATAGGATCCGAGGGTCACAATAGCCTAGGACACAGGGAGTACAGATTCAGACCCGAGGGCCATGTTACACTTGCAGTGGTATGGGTCATATAGAGAGAGAGTGCCCATAGGGACAGTCAGCCAGTAGTTAGAGAGGGGCTACCTTAGAGCCTATAGTTGGAGATATGGGTAGATCCCATAGAGTTTTTACAGTGGTTGATAACCGCTAGGCCGAGTACTAGGCCACAGTCATAGTGGCCATAGGTATGATTTAGGGTACCAGTATTTCTATCTTGTTTGATTCAGGAGCCACAGGATCCTTTATATCTCCCTATGTAGTGGAGTGTTGCGGGCTGGTGGTAGTTAAACATGATGTCGGTTGGGAGGTCGAGTTAGCTTCAAGAGCTAGAGTGTCTGTTAGTTCCTTAGTTCACAGTTGTCAGATTCAGATTGGAGACTTAATCATGATGACTAATCTCCGCATTACCCCTCTAGGTTCTTATGATATAGTTCTTGGTATGGATTGGCTATATACCCACATTGCCAAGATGGATTGTCATCAGAAGAGGGTTGAGTGTGTTGATAATCATGGTACTTCTATGGTGATATTTGGGGTATAAAGACCCATATCCCTTCGCATGATTTCCGCTATACAGCTTAAGCAGTGCATGCAAAAGGGATGTCAGTTATTTTCCATCACCATTAGTGATAGAGAGGAGGATTCAGAGGGGGAGCCTTTGCTCGAGGACTATCCTATTCTTCAGGAGTTTGCAGATGTATTTTCTATTGAGCTACCTAGTATGCCTCCACCTAGGGAAGTTGATTTTCACATAGACCTTTTACCAGGAGTTGAGCCCGTATCTGACCACACATGAGCTCAATGAGCTCAAGATTCAGTTAGAAGAGCTCTTGGAGAAAGGGCATATCCAACCTAGTATATCACCTTGGGGTGCACCAGTGATTTTTGTGAAGAAGAAGGATGGATCACTTAGATTGTGCATTAACTATCGACAGTTGAATAAAGTAACAATTAAGAACCGATACCCACTCCCCAAGATCAATGATTTGTTTGATCAGTTGCAGGGTGCCCTCATGTTCTCAAAGATAGATCTAAAGTTGAGGTACCATTAGTTATAGATCATGGAAAGTGATATCCACAAAACTTATTTTCGCACGAGGTATGGTCACTATGAGTTCACTGTAGTGCCATTTGGTCTCATGAATACTCCAGCTATGTTCATGAGCCTCATGAACGGAGTATTGTGTACATTCTTGGATAAATTTGTGGTAGTGTTCCTTGATGACATTCTAATATATTCTCACAATGAGGAGCATGAGGAGCATCTGAGACAGGTTCTGGAGTGTTTGAGAGAGAATCAATTATATGGTAGCTTGTCAAAGTGTGCCTTATTTAGACCCGAGGTGCATTATCTTGGTCATGTTATATTCAGTGATGGGATATCTGTAGACCCATCAAAGATTAGAGCCATTATGGATTGGCCAGCACCCACCAGTGTCACTGAGGTCAGAATTTTTATGGGCTTAGCAGGATATTACAGATGCTTCATGGCAGGATTTTCTAGAGTAGCTCATCCCATCACCTCCCTTTAGAGAAAGGGGAATAAGTATGAATGGATAGAGAAGTCTGAGAGAGCTTTCCAGGAGCTCAAGAGTGCCCTCACTAGCGCACCAATTTTAGCAGTGCCAGATCCTTTGGAAGATTTTGTTGTATGTAAAGATACTTCATTGGATGGTTTAGGAGTAGTCCTTATGCAGGAGGGTTGTCCTATAGCTTTTGAGTCTAGAAAGCTAAAGACTCATGAGCTTAATTATCCTACTCATGACCTAGAACTCACAGCGGTGGTTCATGCCTTAGTGAGATGGTGACACTTCCTTCTAGGTCACCAATTTGAGCTTCATTCAGATAACTAGAGCCTATAATATATCTTTACACAACCCAATATTAATGCTAGGTAGAGGAGATGGATGGAGTTTTTGTATGAGTATGATTTTGATGTTCATTACATCAAAGGGAAGGAGAATGTAGTTGCAGATGCCTTGAGTAAGAGGCGACACGAGCTCTCATCTATGACTTCTAGTACAAATTTGAGGGAGCACATTTTGCATCACTTGCCAGAGGATGGATTATATATGGAGGTTTGTCAGTTTATCCATTCTCAGAGACCCCTTGAGGGGAGATTTGGAGAGTATTCTTTAGAGTCTGATGGACTTCTACATCATAAGGGACGCATTTATGTACCTTCTACGGGTGACTTGTGAGAGATTATTGTGCTTGAGGCTTACAGAGCACCTTATGCAGCTCATCTGGGAGTTAAGAAGTTGCATGCCAATCTGAGACAGTTGTATCATTGGCCGGGCATAAGATTGCAGATTGCCAACATAGTTTCTAGATGTCTAGAGTGCTAGAGAGTGAAGGTAGAGCATAGTCATCCAGGTGGGCTCCTGCAGCCACATGAGATTTCTGAGTAGAAATGGGATACTATATTTATGGACTTCATTGTTGGTCTCCCTATGTATTCTTGCTGCCATGATGCCATCTTGGTGATAGTCGACATGTTGACCAAGGTTGCCCACTTCTCATCCGTGTGTACTACATTCACAGCACGAGATATAGCTCAGGTATTTTTGTAGGATATTGTCAGAATTCATAGAATTCCCCATAAGATAATCTCTAATAGAGACTCCTTGTTCACATTAGCTTTTTGGTGAGAGTTACAGGCATCATTGGGCACTAGACTAAATTTTAGTATGACATATCACCCTAAAATAAATGGATAGACAAAGAGGGTTAACTAGGTGTTAGAGGATATGTTATGTATGTATGTGATGGACCATCAGGTCAAGTGGGAGGAATACCTACATCTGGTCGAGTTTGCCTATAATAATGACCATCATTCTTCTATAGGTATGTCGCCATATCAGGGCTTGTATGGTAGACCATGCAGGACACCACTGAGTTGGGATAGGATCAAGGATATAGTATCTATTGGACCCCAGTTGGTCAAGGATATGGAGCAGTAGGTAGTCTTGATTAGACAACATCTTAAAGAGGCTCAGGATCAACAAAAGAAGTATGCAGATGCAAAGCGGGTTGATCGTGAGTATATGGTTGGAGATAGGGTCTTCTTGAGAGTGCGTCCACATAAGAGTCCAATCCTTTTGGGAAAGGGATCTAATTTAGCGCCTCACTTTGTTGGACCTTTTGAGATATTAGAGAGGATAGGAGTAGTTTCCTACTGTCTAGCCTTGCCACCCACCCTGTCATGCATCCACGATGTGTTTCATGTATCTATGTTATAGAAATATATTTATGATGAGTCTCACATTATAGATTGGGATGGCTTGCAGGTGGATTCAGATGGACAGCTAGCACTGGAGCCCATTTGTATTATAGCCCGATGGACCCTTGCACTTTGAGGTTGAGAGCTGGATCAGGTTAGGGTCCAGTGGGATTGTTACGATAAGGTCACAGTTTCATGGGAGGATGCAGCATAGATGAGATCACAGTACCCATATCTTTTTGATAAACTCTAGGAGGAAGTTTATGCCTAGTGGGGGAGGATGTGAGGCCTCACCCTGACCCATCATAGCTCAGTTGATGCACTTATTTTGATACATTGACACACTTTTTGATTATCCTGACAGAGGCTCAAGATATTATGTTTATTTTTGATGATTATATTGTATGGATTTCATTCTGATATGGATTAGACCTAGAACATGTGGTTGATTTTGATTATACATGTTTAGATAGGTGAATTGATGAGAAGATTGGATCATGATTATACTTGATTATTTCATGGATGTTATGTCATGATGATTATGGAATTATTATATTTTAAACATTTCTGTATGAAAATTGTAATTAGGAACTTAATTATGCTTATTGATTAATGTTGCTAAGTATGAATTGAATATGTATATTTCATGTGATTTTATTATCTTGGACTACTGATGCTCGAGTTTAGTGTGCAGGAAAGAGAACCATGGAATTAGTCAGAGAATTAGTAACCAACCATATGTGCAATCTATAAAGCCAAGGTTTAACCTAATGAAGAAGTTTGAACCTCGTTGTTAAGTGATTTTATTCGTGATCATAAAATTGTATGTATGTATTAGGTGTTTTCATTATGTAATTAGTGACATGTAAATGTTGTATTATGTTATTTTATAGTGCCACTTGACACTCGTTATGTGTTTATGTAATGACATGTCTACTAAGGTTGGAAATGTAAACCTAAGCCTAACTGATTCATTAGGAACCCAATTAAACCCCTTGCTGGAGATACTTGCAAAGTTCCACCAATTTGATCATGTAGATTTAATTCTTTTTTAGCCACTTTTAGAGGCCAAAAAGAGGTCCCAAGGGTCAAATTTAGCAAAATCCTAGTACCTTAGTGATAGGGGTATAGATTAGGAATATTTTTAAAACATCTAGAATCCTCTAGTGGCCTTGGTGACCTATTTTATGACCCACTTTCCACATGCTACGAAAATGGAGTAAGCCTTGACCTTTTACCCAAACCCACACTTCTTTCCAATCTGGCATTTATGGTAGGGGACAAGGAAAAGCCAAAGGACTTTAGGGTCAAGTTTGAATTTAATGTTGGTGGGTGGGTAGAAGTTGGAGGTCTTTTTAGAGGCCCTTGGTAGAGTTAGTGGGTGTTCACCCACTCTCTACTTTTAGAGACATTAGGGTTTGGATGGAGAAAGCATAAGGGATTGGGCTCTTCTCAAAATTTATTTGCCATAACACATTGTGAATGTTGGTCTCCATTGCCATGAAAGTGCTTTGTTTTTTTGAAAGTAGATTTGTATGTTCATTTCATAATCTTGCATATGTTTAATGTATTTGTATTGTTGTAATGTATGAGAAAGAGATTTTGGGTTTGAATTCTTGCTTATGGTTTTATCTCTGTTTTGAATATGAGAGTTTTATAAAGGGTGTGATAGCATTACTCACCCTTGGATAGGGAAGAAGTGGCCATGTATGGGGGAAGGGGTTAGTTGGATTACATGCTAGTGTAGAGTCTCTTCTCATGGAGAGAAGAGGGAAAAAATGTAAGGTGTATGGGCCCTTGCATGTCATTGTATTTGATCCTAATTTTGGGGGAGATAAGGAGAAGATTGAATGGAAAGATGTATGTGGTTTTAGCCTTGAAGAGGCATATTATTTGAATGTATTATTTTGACATTCTCCTACATGAAAATCCACCTTCACCCCTTGTTATAGGTTCATGGTGAATCCATTTGTGCAAGCCTTGGGAGGGTGTTATTTGTTGTTGTTTTTATGTATGTGGTTGTGTGATTGTCACCCGTGGGCTACCGATTCTCCAAGCTCAGGGGTGGTCTCCTTGAGACCTATGATGGGAGGTGAGCTTCCCATGGTTCTCCTCATGTATTTGTAGGTTTTGAAGTCAAGATGATTATGGAAAAGCTTGGGATAAATATCTATTTTGGTATAGTTGTGTGAGAGCAACTTTAATGTTGCATGGTTACTCCTTTTGTATTAAGATTCATTTCTTGTTAAGTGTTGTAATGTTCATATTGAAATATTTATCAAGTATGATGTGAAAAGTTCTTATTCATTATGTAATAACTTCATATTGTATACTATCCATTGATTGTATAGATCTTCCATCTTGAAGATGTGTAGTCATATTTTGAAGGATTATCATAATGTAAATGAAGAGTCTTTAGTATCATGCCTATTGTATTCTATTCTTTTGAATAATGAAGTTAATCTTTCATGGTAGAATGATATCCAATATTGAAAAGGAAGGCAATGTAATAGTTTTTCATAGCAGATAAAAGCTTATGGATTTATGAATCTTGTATTTTCTATAATGTATTTGATTGTAAGTTTTCAAATTAGAACACTCCATTCTTCCTTTAGAAATATAGATTCTATTTCAATAGGTTCAACACTTTACCATAAAATCTTCATTGCAACCTCAATTCTTGAGAAGGAAAGATAAACTTGATAACAATAGAAAATCAAACAAGTTAGTGTATTAATGTAAATAAAAAAATCAACTAATAATATTAAACTTATAGTTCACTTAGTGTATTGCACTAATAAAATAATTCAAATGCATACAATCAACTAATCTAATATTAAAACCAAGAAATCAATATGTTATAAGAAAAAAAAAAACAAATAATAACCATGACACTTTTCAGATTTTTAGAGCAAAAATGCTCTGTGGAATTTGTATGGGAAGGGAAATAATTCTTTTTACCATAAAAAATATTCCCTTCCCAAGATTCTCTTTCTAATTATAGTTAGTATACTAACTCCCTAACATAACCTTGTGGTTAAAAAACCTAAATATTAAATTAATAACTAAAATCTTGTTAGAAACACTGAGAGGGGGAGGGGGTGAATCAATGTTTGTCTATTTAATATATTTCAGCAACTTAAACATAAATCAAACATACATCTAATGAAGCTCAATAAAGGAACACATAACACATGATATGATTATGGGGAAACCTTGATCAGAGGAAAACCCTGGTGGGAATTAGTATCCACAAATATTGCGCTTAGTATAATGAACCTGTTAAAGTTTCTTTGCCCTGTTAGAAGTAATCTTTATAATGCAAGTACAATGACCCTGTTAGGAGTCTTAGACCCTATTAAAAGTCTATTAAAAAACCTTTTTAAAGGTATATGACTCACTGCCCAATAAGATGAAGGCTACAACCTTTTGATAGTTGATATACACTATATCAAAAGTGAACTGCTGTGATGACATTGTTGTTTGATCAGTTCCATTTATGCGCTGATGCTCTTACTCTCTTAAAGAGATTTATCTCATACTGACTTCATCATACTACTCTTCTATATCTTTCTCATGCATATTATTCGACACTTGTAACATAACTTTACATTACATACTTATATGTTCATACCCGAATAGACGCGACTCAAAACAAGACTATAGTCGGCCCTAAAAACATAATACACAATGCTTCCAAGCATGTCGGCTTAAGAAATTTTTAAAACAATACTAAATAAATTATTACAAACATATAATCAAAGGTGCTTGGCTGTTACACAACAAAATAAGTCACGCTGATCAAAACACTTAGTTGGCTTTTATGCTCTGTCTTCTAGACTGCTAGTCTATTGATCTATCTATAAATTCTCCGTACTATCATGCCATACTATGCATGTTTAGACTTATTATGTAGAAATCACATAGAATATATATCTGAACATGCATACTCTGATTCAATGTCTCGCACGTGCGCTGATGTGCTGATCGCTGTACATCTCTGTCTGTCTTATTTTCCATACTTAGTCATTTTTATCTTTTAAGTTATCTTTGACAGAAACTTAGTATGAATTTTTTTCCATGACGACAACAAAAAATAAGTGATGCATCCTCAGGAAGTCAACTTGGCAACAATCTCCCCTTTTTTCATTAATGGCAACAAAGGAATGTGGCCAAGTTACTCAAAATGACTTAACACAAAAAATAACTGTATATCATTGAATATCTTAACATATATCACACACACACACACATTGCTCCCCATATATACACATTCTCTATATACATTACTCCCCCTTTGACATTAATGGAAAAGGTGTACAAAATTGTAAGTCTCTAGATACTTACTCCATGTAGACATCTGGGTACACAATTTGAAGAGACTGGATCTCTTTCTACCAGAATACCTTCATTGCATCAACTGTCTGAAGATGCATGTATAAGGCATATGTCAGCTTCTCCATCTTCATCAAATCCATGCACGGATCTTGATCATATGTCACAATCGTGGCATCAATATGTTTGATGTTCTCATTTAGAACTGCTAGAGAGGGTGCAAGTGCATTTCTCAATTGAGTTTCTTTGACTCTTATCTTGCTGATCTCTAACTTAGCCTTTTCAATTTTGTCCAACTGATCTTGATAGACATTGTTACATATGTTCATGTCTTGCGAGGATGTCTCAACTAATTTTCTGATAGTGTCCAAAATGATCTCATCCTCTTCTATCTTCTTAATATGTTCAAAGGTGAAATTCACTCTGTCCATGCAATTTGAGATAACATTCTTACCTTTGGCTACCAACTCTTTCAATATAGATTTCCCAATCTTTAAAGATTTTAAGTCTAAAGTAAAATTATTTACCAATTCATGCAATCTCTCCTTTTTATATTCATCTTCTGCAATTCTAGTAGTAGAGTCTACTAGATCTATAAAGTGTGCTTTGAAGCTTTTTAGAATGCTGTCAACATCTTCAATTGATTGAATCTTGGATACTTTCTTGTTTGCAGGTATTAAATCATTCAGAATGTTAACTGAATCCAAGAAAAGAGGGTTCCTCATAACCTATTTTTCTTTTGCCTTTTCCATAGCTAGCACACCGATCTTCATTAAGTCCTCTTCTCCTTACGCATCTAGACTTGCTGAATCAAGAGTTAACCTTGACAACAATAAAGTAGATGGTAAAGTGGATGGAGTGAATATGGTGTTTTGATTGGTATCCATGCATTCACTCTTTGCTGGTATCTCCTTGACTGGTGTCTCATTTTCTTGAGTATCTTTCTCTTGATTCAAGTCTATTGGATCATTGGAGGGACCTTAATCTTGTTGTATAGATGTATCATCAGTGCACATCTCTTCAGTTCTTACAAATGCTTTATCAACTTTGTCCATGTCTTTTTTAGATGATGTCATGGATATCTTGATATTGTCAAACACTATAGTATCTTCTAAGTCTTTTGCTATATCAGAAGTTATTTTCACTAAGGACACTGAAACTTGTGGACCTGTCATAGGTGCTCTCTGAATTACTAGTTCTGTAACTTGTTTAGGAGGAGCTAGAGTTACCTTAGTTTTAGGCACCGTTGATGGATACATGTGTCTATCCATAAACACTTTTGCAAATGCCTTTTCAATTTCTTTTCCTATCTGCTCATGCTCTTTGTTCACAATCTGAAGAGTTCTTGTCTTAGTTTTGAGATGAGGCTTTACCAGATCTAATAGAATTTCCTTCTCATCATGTGAGCATACAGGGAGAAGATTATCCAATGTTTCTTCTTTTATCCTCATGTCTTCCTCAATTGTATGTCTCTTCATGATTTCCAGTATGTTCCATAGCTTATCAAGTATCACTGTCTTAAGTTTAGAAACTGACTTCTTAAACTTAATCATATGAGAGATGATCATAGAGTGTATCTCAGTTTTATCAATCTCTTGATACTTGTCATAGACCTTAGCAAGTGTGTCTATTCTCCCTTCATTAACAATCTTGTTCTTCAAGACATTTAGACTAGGTCTAAATCCTACCTCAGGAGGAGCTTGAGTGTTCCTTGCTGTGCTCCGTGTGTTCCTTGAGGATGGGTGATTTGTGGGTGCTTGCTTCCTTACTCTAGACTTCTTGCTTGGTATAGAATGTGGAGATGAGTCTAGGTCAATGGTGGTAGAGGGTGCAAAGGTGATCTCTACTTTCTTCTTCTTCTGAATGTCATCAGTCTTATCAAGTTATTTAGCTATCTTGGCTTCTCTAGATTTGTCAAGATCTTCTTGAGTGACTCCATGAACTCTTAGAATGATAGATGTAATCTTAGATGGTTTTCTTTTGTTATCAACACTATATAATACATAATCAACTACATTAGTCTTCTCTTTGTAAGTGCCCCATTTGGGCTCATTGGGATCTTTGGGCGTAGAAAAAAGAACCTATACATATCCTTCCAGTACATGTTCCTCCACTTCATACCCAAGTGGATGAATCTATTTAGTTCTGGGCTCAACTGCCTCCATGCAAGTGCAGTCAATTTCTACCATGAAACATATGGTTTCCTTATACTTTTCAACAATCTTCTCAAGTATCCTGAACCTCTTCTTCATCTTGATCCTGAAATATTTGATGTTTATGTCCATAGAATCCTTTGCACTACTTTCTAATGTGGATTTTAGTGAAATTTGAGACATTGTAGGTTTGCTTCTATCTAGGTAAAGATTAGAAACCTTACCAACAATGTGGAAGTACAAGTAGATGATCAAAGACCCAAACCTGAATGTCTTGTTCTTGTCATGCTTGATAACTTGAATGTTGTCCATCAATTGACCACACAATATCTCACATAGATTGAACTGAGTGTTATCCTTCACCATCCTTATAGCTGCTAGAACTATGGATACTGACACACTGTTTAGTCTGCTTGCGTGCTGGAACTTGTAACCAAGGATCATAGTTAGAAGCTTTATGTCATCTTCCTTGATAGGATCGACTGTCATACTGCACCTATCACTTTTGGATAGGCATGTTTGCTCAACTTATTTTTTGACATCCTTGCCAGTAGGTAGAACTGGTCCAGTCTTAGGAAGTCCAGTTAATTCATGGATTAGGTCTGCAGTAATATGGACAGGGACTTCATGAATCCAGAAAAGATCATCATGAATCCTGCTCAACAAGATTTTAACCCATTCTGGTTCATATAATTCATGCGCATTCAAATACTCAAAGATAGGTTTGTCTATGAGGTGTGCATATTCATCCTTGAATGAATAGTCTAGTTTCATCATCGAAGCCATGAGAGTGGCTATACTATTATCTCCAATTGTTTCCTTTTTACAATAAATGTACGCATGAATGTCTTCTATGTGAACAACACCTAATGGATTTTTGGAGAAAGCTCCTTCCACATCATCCAGTATGGATTTAAATGGATGCCTCTTAAATACAAATATCTTCCTCTCTACAATGTCAAATACAACTGGAGTCACCATACTTACTTGGAACTTGATTAAGTAGGGTTTCACAAAAATTCAAAACGGCGTGACTTCTAGGGTTCTGTTTCAACTTCTCAACTGTGCTTCTTAACCACCAAATCTATTATGCTATAGTGCTTTGATGCTTAGTTCTCCTATGTCTCTGAATTCTATGATGTCGAATGCAAATGTGAAGACGATCGAACACTTACATATTTTTATAAAAGTTACTGCATTTAATGTTTTCAACCATACATGGTTTTCACAGAGAATATCAAACTTCATTCTGAATGCATTATAGATAATGCGTGCATGCATACTTCATCCAATTATGATCATAAACATAATTTCATAGGCACATACTCAGAGGTGAGTATACTAGCCATGCAGGGGTTCCGAGCTAGAATAGCTCCCCCTAAGACCAAGAAGGTCTATTCAATCAGAAATAGAGGATGCATCCACTATGGATCCATCAACTACTTTGTCAACATCATTGTCCTTCTTTACTTCAACCCAAATTTTTCTTGAATCTTCTTTTTCTTGAACAAACTTGACTTCTCCTTCTTCTTCAAATAGTGATTTCTTAGGATCCTCTTTTTTTTGAGTTCTGGATCTACAAAACCTTGAGATGTGTCCAACCTTTTTGCATGTGTGACAAATGATAGGAGGTCTGATTTTTTTGTTCATCATGCTGCACTGATTTGCTGTGTGTCCATTGTAGTTATATATCTGACATGTAATGTTATACAAATTTCTTTGAGGCTGATTTCTCTGATTGTTTTGATTCATTCTTCTCTATTTCAGCTGTGACTGATTTCTTTGATTTGCTCTGCAATGTATAGCCCTGTGACCAAACTTATTACAGGAGTAACAATAACCATTGAAAGGTTTTACCTCTTTACAATCTCTTTTCAAATGACCATGTTTATTACATGCATAACAAGTTCTGTTAACTTGCTTGATTTCTCCTTTAGGTGGATCTGTTTTAATCTCTGCAACATTTTCAACTTTCTTTGCTTCTGAAGGTGCTTCATGTGCTTTCTTTCTTTCTTCTAATGAATTGATTTTAATTTGTGCTATACTATATCCAAGACCAGTAGTGTCGCCTTTTTGCTTTTGTGTATTGAGTTGGGATTGAAGTGAATCAGAACTTGTGTGGAGTTTAGCAATCTTATCCTTTGCTTCTATTAATTTAGATTCCATCTTCTTCTTTATGTTCTCCAATTCCAAGACTTTCATGTTTTCTTGTAAAATTTCATCTTCTATTTGTTTGATTTCTTTGATCTTTTCTTCAATGGCAATTTGACTGTCAGTTAGCTGTTCATCCAGATTTTCAATTTTATCTTTCAGAGACATGTTCTCTTCATTCATATTTTTGACCATTTTTCCTAAATCACTTGTAGAACAATCTTTCAAATCTTTTCTCAATTTCTTGATAAGCATTTGTGAGCCATCAACTTTCAGTCTAAGTTCTTCATTTTGTTTTTCAGATCTATCAAGATCTTCAAGAGTTGCTTCAAGATTCTTTTTCAAATGTTTTGCTTCTGCTGATTCCATGATCTCCTCAAGTGGTTAAAATTTCTTTCAGAGGACCAGAGCTCTGATACCAATTGTTAGAAACACTGAGAGGGGGGGGTGGTGAATAAGTGTTTGTCTATTTAATATATTTCAGCAACTTAAACATAAATCAAACATACATCCAATGAAGCTCAATACAGGAACACATAACACATGATATGATTACGGGGAAACCTTGATTAGAGGAAAACCCCGATGGGAATTAGTACCCACAAATATTGCACTTATTATAATGAACCTATTAAAGTTCCTTTTCCCTGTTAGAAGCAGTCTTTACAATGCAAGTACAATGACCCTATTAGGAGTCTTAGACCTTGTTAGAAGTCTATTACAAAACCCTGTTAAAGGTATATGGCTCACTACCCAATAAGATGAAGGCTACAACCTTTTGATAGTTGATATACACTATATCAAAAGTGAATTGCTGTGATGACACTGCTGTCTGATTAGTTCCATTTAACACCTGATGCTCTTACTCTCTTAAAGAGCTTTATCTCATACTGACTTCATCATACTACTCTTTTATATCTTTCTCATGCATATTATCCGATGCTTGTAACATAACTTTACATTACATACTTATATGTTCATACCCAAATAGACGCGACTCAAAACAAGACTATAGTCGGCCCTAAAAATATAATACACAACACTTTTGAGCAAGTCAGCTTAAGCGTGTTTATAAAAATACTAAAGACATTATTACAAACATATAATTAAAGGCGCTTGGTCATTACACAACAAAATAAGTTACGCTGATCAAAACACTTAGTTGGATTTTATGCTCTATCTTCTGGACTGCTGGTCTACTGATTTGTCTGTAACTTCTTTGTACTATCATGCCATACTATACGTGTCTAGACTTAGTATGTAGACATCACATAGAATATATATCTAAATACGCATACTCTGATTCGATGTCTCGCACGTGCGCTAATGTGCTGATCGCTGTATATCTCTATCTGTCCTGTTTTCCATACTTAGTCATTTTTATCTTCTAAGTTATCTTTGATAGAAACTTAGTATGACTTTGTTGCCATGATGAAAACACAAAATAAGTCATGCATCCTTAAGAAGTCAACTTGCCAACAAATCCTCACATAACTTTTATAACATTTCCCTTCGCATAAATGGGCGCAGGTATCTGGTGATAGAGGTCACATTCAACAAAATAAAATATAATAAAATGATATTAATGAGGGGAAACAAATCTTACCTTGATTTTCATCCTCGTGGGTCCCACCCGCATACTCCTTCCTTACCTTCTTCTACCATGTGTTGGATGTTGAGGTCTGACATGGGAATCAATGCTTATTCCCTATGACAAGTTAACCTTCCCAAACTATGTGAAATTATCGTTTGGGATTAATGTTATTTTGTTTGGTGGGCCCCAATCTTCATGTCCCCTTAAACTTGCACTTGCCTCCATGAAAAATTCAAAACCCTATGCAGATTTTGACCTTGTGTCTTGTCACCTCTCCCACTTGGCACCTGGGCCAAAGGGAAAGGGAGGGGTGATGGGATAGGGGATATGTAGGATAGGTAGGTTAGTAGGTTTAGATTAGTAGGGTTAGTTAGATTAGTTGATTAGGATTAGCAATTAATAGATGTATTAATATGTGCAGATTTAATTAGTAATGTATCAACCTTTTAGAATATAGTCTATTTTATACAATGGTTAGTTATTTAAAATGAATCATTAATATTAGTTAGCTAAATAGATTTATTTCTTTAATGTTTTATTTTAAATTATGTAGTTCATTTTATAGATATACTTGTTATTTAATGGTGCAATTTAATTACTAGATTAATAGCTTTAGTCTTTATGTAAAATGTATAGATTTGCTAATATTTTAATGGATTTATACTTTCTATTATTTGCCCTAGTTAGAATAATAGTTTAGCAATTCATGTTATTAATTGAAATGTAATAGCCTATTAGAGAAACATATTTATTCGATTAATTTAAAATGTATAGTTAGTTGTTAATTTAATTTTATTATGACAAATTGAAATATGTTGCTCATGTGTTCAAAAGGGGTTAGAGTTTAATTTAAATTTCTATTAGAGGTTAATTAAACATTCTATTAGGGGATTAATGGACTATAGTTGCATGTGTGTTTTTTTTAGGGGGAGAATTTAATTAAATTGATTTTTGTAGGATAAGAATTAGATTAGATTTTGACTATTAGATTTAAATTAGTAGTTAATGTCGAAAGAGAATTGGTACTAGATTTAAATGGATTAAGTTGTAATCAAGGTTAAGAATTAAAGTAATTACTAGGTCAACCTAATAAAATGTGTGTTTTTAACCATCACGATACTACACATGGTTAAACATAAAACCATAGTTAATTCAACCTAACCTAAGAGTTCATGTAACTTGTGTAAACAAGTTGATGCTCCAACTCTGCATCCATATGCAGTGTGACCCTAAATCAATCTATGAATATACCTTGCAACTCAAAGACTAACTTCACCATGCTATCACATTACCTCAACACATCCATTGTTAGTTGTATGTACTTGTGTTTTAAAAAAAAATTTGTCTGTGTGTTTTGCCCTAGTTTTGGGCATGACACCTCCAAGTCTCTTCCAATTCAAGAACCCATTCAAGATTGGTGTTGAAGATCTACAAGGAATTGATTGAAGACATCCAATATTCTAAATTCTACATTTCTACATTCATTTTGTGCATCCATGATACTTGTGGATTCAAGGATTCGAATCCTCCACAAGGACTTTTACATGAGCAAGGTGAATTATTTCATTCACTTTGTTTATTTATGAAATTTCAATTATATATTTGAGGTTAATTCTAAAATTGGGGTTTGACCAAGGCAAACCCCCCCCCCCCTCCCGAAAAAAAAAACCCTTTNTTATATATTTGAGGTTAATTCTAAAATTGGGGTTTGACCAAGGCAACCCCCCCCCCCCCTCCCGAAAAAAAAAACCCTTTTTCTTCCATGTATAGGTTTGGAACAACAAATCAGGACGAAGATTTAGATACCCTTTTCGGCAAACTTCCAAGATCCAAAAACAAAATTTTAGTCTGAGACATTTTAGGTCAATTGTGACCTAGGGTGCAATTGGAAATTCTGGAAAATGGTGACATAGACTTGAGGGTACAAATTAGAACTATCTCAGAATGGAAAACAATTTCCAAGTTTTGTCTGTCTCTGCATTTCTATTCCAAATCTGGTCTCAGATTTTCCAGAAACTCAACACAGGCTTCATAAAATAACATTCTTTGGATCTATAATATTTCATGGTTAGTTCATTTCTCCTATTCAATTCAACTAAGGTCATCAATCTATCTAAATATATAAAATACATTTCAAATTAACAAATCAAACCAGGTACTTAAGATCTTCCTTATCGTTGTTTCTAAATGCTTGATTCATTTATGCATTGATCCTTCCTTTTGGGTTAATCCACTTGGATCTTTCATTTACATACCTAAGGATAATAATATAACATCTTATCTACCCCCATAACATATTTAAATGTAAGGTATTTTATGTTAAATGAATCCAATTCAACCGACACATATTTTATCCTCTACATTTTTGTGAACCTGCGATAGACAACTCTTTCTTTTTGGTGTTAGATTTACATCTTTTATTTTTGATCTTGCATTCATATTAGATTAGCTTTCTTGTATGTTATTGAATTTCCTTTCAAAAAAATTAAATCAAACTCTTTTTTTTCTAAATTAGTTCATTTGCATTGCATTGGTGTATGAGCTTTATCACTTCTAGTCCTACTTATAGTATCCCGATTGGAAGAAGCCGTAGACTCATGGGTTACTTTGATCCCTAATATTCCTCTCCTTTCTGTAGGATCCTGAATGAAAACTTGAATACTCATGATTTCAATCCTTCTATGGAGCATAACTCTTCTCACTCATCTCATGATGAGGATGATTCTTTAAGATTTCCTCCTGAACAAGTGCAAAAACTTTCGACCGAACTTGATAAAATGGGAAATTGGCTTATTCAAGAAAACCATAATCAAGATTCCATTCAAGCTATAGAGGCTCTTAAGAAATTCCTTCATGATAGTGATCAAGGTGTTAATTTATTGCATGGTATCACTCATCTTGTGCATTCGAATGTTAAACCTTTAGCTCAAGAGGCTCAAGATCTAGGATATTCTCCTCCTATCATTAGTCAAGGACCTTCTTCTGTTCCTTTACCTATCATTCCTACTTATACTCCTCCTTTGATGACTACATCTCTCCCAATTTCATCTATTCCTGTTAGTGTTCCACCGGTATCTTTACCTACATCACAACCTTTATATCATAGTGTACCTTTCACTTATACTAATCCCCTTCCAAGTGTGGTTCCAAATGTTCCACTAGTTGTATCTTCTATTCCTATTTCTTCCTACACATTTCCTAGTATTCCTAACATTCCTATTCCACCCATGTCTTCTAATGATTCCACAATTATTAGTTTGGCTTAGACTGTGTCATCTTTACAACAACAACTTGCATCTTTAACTCAATCCAAGTTTAGCATTCCTACATGTGACATGGGTAGTCCCTTATCTTTAGACATTACTCATGCTACTATTCCTTAATAAGCTGATATGTCTCATCTAGAGAATTACAATGGTAAAGGCGATCCTATTACTCATGTTAAAATATTTAAAATCTTTTGTAGTGATTATGCTCATGACCATAGGATTTTAGCTAAACTATTTGCTAGAACCTTTCATGATAAAGGTTTGCAATGGTATTTTTCTTTACCTTCTTATTCCATTGATTCTTTTCCTAAACTTGCTAATACCTTCATTCAACAATTTCAAAATAACATTGGTCCACAAGTTTCCTTAACTGATTTAATGCATTATAAACAAAACATTAAGAAAAAATTGACTGATTTCATAGCTAGATTTAAGCATTTGTATGCTCAGATTTCTAATCTTGATCTTGATATTGATATTCAACACATGTTTATTTTAATTTTACAAAAGGATATTAGAGATAAGATTTTGCTTACTAAATTTACCTCTTTTCAACAAATTTGTGCATCTCTTCATCATTATCAATTACAAGTGAGTCAATTTGAGAGCAACACTCAAATCGCTCCTGTTCCAGTTGATAAGAGTGAAAATGTTCCTAATCCTGATAAATTTTAGAAACCTAACAACTACATCAAGATTAATAAACAGATGAATGCGGTTGCTGATCAAGTTGCTGTTGCATCACACAATTCCACTTCTACATCCAGTGCTTTCTGAATGAATCATATGTTTACTCCTCTCTCTGAATCTTTAAATTCCATTATGAGTAGGTTGTTAAGTGCTAATATCATTACCTTGACTCCTATTAGACCTCTCCTTCCTACTACTATAGCTTCAAAATCCTTTGATTCTAAATATTTTTTCCAATACCATCGCCAGAATGGCCATGATACAGAAAAATGTTATTCTCTAAAGCATAAGGTTCAAGACTTAATCGATTCCAATGCTTTATCTGTTGATAATTTTGATGGTAATGGGAACAAATCTATCTCTCCTCCTAATCAAAACCTTCAAATCTACACAAATCCTCTACCTACACATGATACTAATACCATCGCTCCACCATCTTCTATGGATATCATTTATGATTCAAAGATGGATGATCTTAATCACATTGTTAATCACGTGGAGAGAATTGTTGTATCTCAACCTATTGTTCAAGATCCTTCACCTCCACCTTAACTTCTAGTTCTACCTAAACCTTAGAATCAAAGTAAGGATAAGCGACCTCGGGAACTTTCAATTACCTTTAATGACTCTTAGAGTATTAAGGCTCCCGATGGTCCCCTTTATATTTAGGCTAGGATTGCTAAGATACCTACGCGTGGTTGTCTTGTTGATCCCACATCTTTAATCAATGTTATTACCGAGGAAAATATTTTTATGAAAGGCCTACTATGTGATTATTATGATCCATTGGATGCATGGATCCAAACTTGTAATGGTTTTCTCTATCTTGCACTTGGTTCTATTAACTTGCCCGTTATACTCTTTGGCAATGTTGTAGATACTACCTTCATCATTGTTCCTTCATCTAATAAATTTCAAGTCAAATTTGGTTTGCCTTGGATAACTGCTATGCATGCTATTGCTTCTCCTATTCATAAATGTCTTAAGTTCATTCATAATGGAGAAGTAAAAACTATTAATCATAGTCTATATCAACTGTAATGCCCTACCAGGGAACCCAGGAGAACTTAACCTAAACACGACACTAAGTTCACGGAATAATTTTTTTTTTAAATGTTTACAATAATATTAATAACAATGTGGAAGCAACACAATGAAGTACATGACGTACATGAAATACAATTCATACATGATTAACATTCCTTGAGGGTTCCTTGACGTAGAACTACTTAAACAACTAATCTATGAATACAAATATAAGAACTGACATAAAGGTTACATAATTTGAAACCAATAATATACATCTCATACTAAATATTACATATACAACTGATACCATAAGATAAACTACCTAATCAACATCCACTGCACAGATCGCAGGGTATGTAATAATACATAATACACAATACAATGCATCCTCCAAAGATGATAACAAATATAAACATATGGTGCAAAACACATCTCAAGTAACTGAACAAGTCTCCAAAAGACTAGGAAGCTGAAACTGCAACAAGGAACACCCAAGCATGAAGAAGAATCCGTCAGAATCTCAATGGTAATAAGAATCACTACCACCCAACCACGTGGAACTAAAGGTCCACTCCCACCATGCTGAGGAGATAGTAATAGGCCCATCACATGGGGTATACCATAAGAATATAGATCAAGGCACACATGACCTCATACTTCATTGCAAAGGAAGATCCTAGAAGCAATCTAATCCATAACAAAGGATACTAAACAACACCAAAGGTAACTGACACATGTAGGATAACCTAAGTTGTATATAGGGAAGTGTCATCACATAAGTCCAACCTTGAAGGTAACCCTAGTAGTACCTCTTGACCCTGGCCTCTAAGTGACACTATGTGGCTCGGTGATCCTTTCACAAAGACAAGGATCCCAACTCCCATCCTATCATGCGACAGCACTTAAGACATGGGTAGAGACTCAGACATCTTATTAGTTCATTTTAAACCCCTTCAATGTAACATATTTTCACTTATTAAGTAACTTTCCAATGGGTTTACCTAGTAACCACTTAGAGTCCTGGACCCCCATTGCAAGCCACTTCCCCACTGTACACTTAGTTAACCTACCTAGGCTCAAGATCAATATAAGAAGATAAACATATACACAAATCACATCCTGCTCATTCAGGAGCACATAGGTTCTCAAATAACCAAACAATAACCACAATATCTTCATAAAGCCAAACAATACATCAAAATTGAATCAGGTTGGGTTTAGGAAATCATGACCATGACAAACTTATATAATCACAACTGACATCATAATAACATCATATAGAAAGCACAATTCTGAAACCTTTGGATTTAGGTCCTAGGGTCATCTAACCCAACAGATACCCGAAAGCATGATAACATAGAAAAATATCCAATTCATATAAACACGCACCCAAAGCACATCATAGTACAATAATTCATATTCAGACTGCATTAAAATCAAGTATAATGTCAACGTAGAAATAAAATTTTTTATGATTCCTAATCATGCAAATTCATTTATTCATTAAAAATTACTAACGAGAAATAATTCAATATTCAAAATTGATAAGACATTAACATTCCCTATAGATCTATTTATAAACAATTTATAAATACATCTAAAAAATAATTACCAATTTCTAGTTATAATTACAAAATTACAAAATTGTATAATTTCCAAGTGCAACATAATCAATAATATAAGTCACCCAACCAAAAATCCCTAATATCTTAACAAACACAATAGGACTTGATGATTAGTGATGACAAATTAAACGTAACGATAAAATAATATGCCCTCTTTTACCTATAGAATTAATCACATCATTAACTCATTTCCAAGTTCCCATCTCTAAACAAACTCCTCCTCCCATAAATTAATACAAAACTAATTAAAAATTAATTTAAAACTGGTTTAAAATTAGCTATAAACTAATTTAAGAGCTAATTATAAACTAATTTAAAATTAATAATAAACAAATTTAAAAATTAATAATAAACTAATCTAAATACTAAAATAAACTTAATAAATAAAAATTAACTAAAACAAAAAAATTAAATTACATAACAACCGAATTACAAACTTTTTAATTAATAAAAAAAAACATAAAATATAATATATTTTTTTTTTGGGGGGGGGGGGGTCTTGGCCCCACCCCACCCACGTCACCCCTGTGGGTACTGTGGTCCAAGGCCTGCGGCCCCACTGGGCAGTGGGTACCCTCGCGGGCCCACTATACCAGTGGGTACGCAGGTCTTTGGACCTGCGGCCCCATGGTTTGGTGGTCCGCGCAGGGGGTGTGGTGGCCCCCGCCACCCGCCTCCCCATAAAATTTAATTTTTTTTTATAAAAAAATACCAAATAACAATTAAACCTCTGTTTTAATAATTATCAGTTATTTAATAATAAATAATTTGTATTTATTTATATTTTATTTACTGGTGTTAATTTAATAACACTGTATTTTTTTTAATAGAAAACCAATAAGCTCTATTTTTTTTATAGTTAATTATTTTACAATAATTTTAAAATAGAAACTATATATATATATATTTTTTCTTAAGCAATTTAATAAGCTATATTTTCAATAATATAGGCTTTTTATTTCTCATAAAAATAATAAATAAAAATAGGAAAGGGATTCTCATTTTCTCTAAAACATGCATGATGATAAAAATAAGAAAACTAATTTACATATAATTATTTATTTATTTCAAGAAGGGTTTTCTTGTTACCAAGCATGCAATTTTAACCCATTTTCCTTGTTTTCCTACAGGTTGATCAGGGGTTTTGGCAAGGACATAGTGAGGGTATGAAATTTATATTTCCATGGCAAGGAGCTACAGATCTGAGAGTCTCAAACGATTTTAACAATATTTATCAATTCTTCCTCAAAGAAGTCTTCCTCCCACAGATCTGAAACCCTAAGGCCCAAAATTTACAATTTATACACATCAATTGAAAACCCTAATGCCCTTTAAATTTTAACACCCAAAAATGAAACCCTTTATGACCACAAACACAGATCTGACATGCAAGCTTGAAGGAAAACATAAATTGATACCAAGATCACATTTTTCAACTCTAAATCAATGAAAACACTAAATACTTCAAACAAGGAAGATCACACAAAAGGTCCTAGCTTTCAGATGCATGGAAGCCGGTGATCTGAAAGCTAGAATTCAAAAGATGAAGACCCTACCTCAATAACTGATGAGAAGCACAATTTCCCAAAATCCAAGCAAGAAGAATCCACAATACCAAGCAAAAGAAGCCACAAATCCAAGCAATCTGTCTCTCAAAATCCCAATCACCTGATTTCCCCTTCTCCCTGATTGAACAACCTCTAAAAAGGCTTCCAATCCAAAGATATAGATATCCAAAGCAATTAGGTTTTCAAAAGTGAAAACCCTAAAGGGAAAATAAATTCTCTAATTACTAATTAAAATAATTCTTTTATTTTCAAATTCACTTAAAGCATGCAAAACTCAACTTAGGAATATAAAAGCAAAGTCTTAAATTGAAAATGCATGAGAGATAATTTCAATTAAATTAACCAATTAACCATGCAACTAAATATTTAATTAAGCATAAAGGCTCATTTATTCTAATATTCAATTATTTATTAATTAAATATTAATATTCAATAATTGCACTTTAATTAAACTTTCAATTAAACATAGGTATTTAATATAATTTTTAATTAATTAAATACCCTATATTTAATAATTAATTGCAATAATATTTAATTAAATAAATAACATGATATAACACTCAAATAATCATATCAAGCACCTGAAACCGAAAACAAGAAAAATCAAACATGATCAAGGAAAGGGATACACAAATTCCTATCAACTATACGAATTCGATTAGGGTAGTCAAAACAGATACTTGTCCACTAACTTGGATAATTTGGTTTAGGATAGGATTTGGACCTGAAAACTATCTCCCCTCTCTTACCATTGAGATTAATGTGATAGGGCACGCTCACTCCTGCTAATTTAGGGAAGACGTAGCCCGGTACCTGCAAACCTGTCAGCACCAAGATGAACATACATGCATATATCATATGGAAAAAAATGGTCAAGACTCGGTTATCATGTGGATCTCGCTGAAGCAAGTAACTACGACTCTGTCCCATACCATAGCAAGCACATCAAACAGTAATAAAAACATACAATGATCCATGTGCATATACATCTAAGGTCAGTATTGTTAGAAAACCATAATCGAAATGAAATCCTAACATATACATAAGCATCATAAAATAACCATAAATCACATATACACAAAAGATATAACATACTAACAATGGATCAAACATACTTAAATGTAACAAATAAATATCATCTAAACCATTTGATTAAATCCACACACATACATCCAAAATTCCTACAAGAGTTTGGCGTCCACAAACTGAAAAGAAACCTAAGAGGTGGGTATTACATCAACCTTCTAGGCCTAGAGATTGTGCTACTCTTGACTTCTTTTGGCTCTCATTACCTAATCCATGTCCTCCTCGCCCTGACAACCTTTTCCACTCATATCAAGCCTATAAAAATCACAAGATTGTCAAGTTAAGAATGTGTCAGATAGTTCTCAACCATGGTCTTTTTCCCACTCCTTCTATACCTCCTTTATCCATTACTAATAACTCTATTACTCAACCTCCTAGTGTTGCTTCTCAGCCTATTGTGAATCCTACCAATCCTCCTACAGAACCTGTGAATAAATCAGTGGTTATTCCTCCTAGTTCTCCAAATGTGTCAAACACATCAAAATGTAGTAAATCTGCTAATGAATGTCATAAAGGGATTGTGCTTCTCTTCTTCGAAATTCTTTATCTTCTTTCGATCAACCTATGCCTGATGTGTTGGAAGAAGTCAATATTCACAATGATGTTAAGATGAATGAGTATGATGATCCTATTCGCATCTTAGATCCCATTTTAATTATTCTTGATGAGGAGCATACTTTAGATGATCCTATTTATCTTAGTGATGAATATGAGACCATTGATCTTAACACTAATTTACCTCATATGCTTTCAACTCAATTGACAATTACACCTAGTATCGAGCAATGTGATTCTCAAGAGGATCCTTGTTTAGATCTGGCTATTATTCCTACTGTATTGGATATAGTCCCTCTTGCGAGTTTCCCACATTCCCTAAATGATATAAATTTAGATGGGGAGAGTAGGCAATGCGCCTGATTAGCTTATCCTTCATGGTAGCCATTTTTTGTATTTTCATGTTGTACTATGCTTCTCCCGTAACATGTTTGCTAAATGTTTGTTAGACTCTTTTATATGACCCTTGTTACTTTGTTGGTGCAAGGTGATAAAGGAATCAAACATGTTGTGAAAGTCTTCTATATGTATCTACATTATTCTATATGTTGTTTTCATATTTTTTTGTACTTATGCTATTGTTTGTAAATGTTTTCTTTGTATAGTCTGCTTCGATTCATGACATGGTAGCACTGATTCTTTTTGGTCTCCATGTTGTAATTCAAAAAGATTCTTCTTCGTAAATCTTGAGTTTTCTTTTCTCCATTGTGATTGTAGTTCTACTTTCTTTGGGGAATGATGTCAATTCATTTGCAATAATATCATATCTATATGTACATGTTATCTTATGATCATACTAACCCCACAGTAGGTAGATCCCTTATGTTTTCTTTGTATGTTTATATGACATTTCCCTTGAGTTGTCTTTTTTTGGGGGCATCTCGTAGTGGAAACATAATCAGTAGAGTTGTTTATGTTTCTGTCAAAGCCATTTCTCCCATTAAAGTGTTAGCAATGACTTTAACATGGGGGCATATGCTCTACTCACTTTTTGCACACAGGCACGTTCAAAATATTTTCAAAACTTAAAATTTTTTCCCTTTATGTATTAAAGACTAATCCTTAAAGCATGGACATTTTACTTTTTAGGATTTCTTGATCCCTCCAGTTTAAATTTACATGGATCTCTTGATCCCTCTAGTTTTTATATACAATTTTTTGATCCATTAAGGTTGGAAGATGTCCTTAAGAATGGATCTCCTTGATGGGTTGACTAGTGAGTAGCCACATTCACTAGGCGGTTCAAATCCATCTTTCCAGTTACACTTTTTTCCTTGTATGGTTCACAATGAGACATAAGTTCTCATTGGGAGAGGTAACCATACCCTCTCTCTCCTTCTCCTTAACTGGTGATGTCTATCTTAGGGTTGATAAATACTTAAGTCCCTTGGGATCTTGAAGATTTCTTTGTCCCTTATGATTCCAATAAGATTATCTATTCTTTATGATCTCCTTTACCAAGAGTTTGTATTGAGTTCATACTCTTGCTAAAGTGGGGGCTAAATGTATAGTTGGAAAATGGAAGCACTTCCATGGTAGACTGGTTTAGCCTTCTGAGTAAGTGGTTTGGGGTCATGTCAAGTGCCTTGAATGGGTTTCTGACTTTGATCTGGCTTTATCCCCCTGTTCTGCACCATTTCCACTTTTTCCAACCTATTTCTGGCACCCCAGGTTGAGAAACTAGAACTTTGGGCTCAGGTCAAGGTCAACCTCCACCTTGACCTAGGTCACAATTGACCTTTTCTAGGCCCGGGGTTCAAATTTTAGAATCTCAGGGTTTCGGATGTCTGTCTTTGGAAAAAATTAATTCTCGCTTTTGGGTCAGTTGTTTCAAACTTTGGGACAACAAATTCTAAATTATATTTAACATAGGTCCTTTTCTAGGGGCATGGCTCCAATTAAAATTTAATTCTCCTATGTCGGCCTCTCTATAAGATTTTTCCCTAATTTCATATAAAAGGAATCTTTCTCCTCTCATTTTCTCTAACCATCATCATATACACAAGCAAGAACAATCTAAGACTTGATAATTGCAAGATTTCAAGATTTGAAGAGTGAATTCCAAAGGTTAAGAAGTAAGATTTGAAGAAAGACAAGTAGCCATTGAAGCATTCATCTATTCTCAAGCACTTCTCAAGCATCCATTTTCATCAAGGAGATCCATTGGTGGCCATTGAAGGATTCAAGCTCCATGGAGCCCTCTTGTTGAAGATTTCTCCA
>MU228286.1:288220-302558 GCA_018584345.1 Thuja plicata | reverse complement strand
TCATCTATTCTCAAGCACTTCTCAAGCATCCATTTTCATCAAGGAGATCCATTGGTGGCCATTGAAGGATTCAAGCTCCATGGAGCCCTCTTGTTGAAGATTTCTCCATCTACATTCCTCCAAGCCTGTTCCAAAACAAGAACCCATTCAAGATTAGTGTTGAAGATCTAAAAGGAATTGATTAAAGACATACACATTCTACATTCTATATTTCTACATTCATTTGGTGCATCCATAATTGTAGATTCAAGGATTTGAATCCTCCACAAGGAATTTTACATGAGCAAGGTGAATTGTTTCATTTACTTTGTTTATTTCTGCAATTTCAATTATATATTTGAGGTTAATTCCAAGGATTTGACCAAGGCAAACCCCTCCCCCAAAAAACAAACCCCTTTTTTATTACAGGTACAGGTTTGGAATAGTAGATCGGGATGGAGATTCGAATACCCTTTTCGACAAACTTCTGGGATCCAAAAATAGAATTTCAGTCTGAGACTTTTTAGGTTGATTGTGACCTAGGGCACAATAAAAAATTCTAGCAAATGGTGACATTGACTTGAGGGTACAAATTGGAACTATCTTAGAATGGAAAAATATTTTTGGGTTTTGTCTGTCTCTACGTTTCTATACTAGATCAGGCCTCAGATTTTTCATAAACTCAACACATGCTTAAAAAAACAACATTATTTGGATCTGCAATATTTTAAGGTTAGTGCATTTCTCCTATTCAATTCAATTAAGATCATCAATCTATCTAAATATAAAAAACATTTCAAATTAACAAATCAAACTAGGTACTTAAGATCTTCCTTATCATTTTTTCCAAATGATTGATTCATTTATGCATTGATCCTTCCTTTTGGGTTAATCCACTCGGATCTTTCTTTTACATATCTAAGGATAGAAGGAGAACATCTTATCTACCCCCATAACATATTTAAATGTAAGGTATTTTATGTTAAATGAATCCAATTCAACCCACACATATTTTATCCTCTACACATTGCATGCATAAATTATCTTGTTTTTGATAAGATAACAGGGAAAGGGTTAATGACGATATCAATGATGGGGAGTAGACAAATAGAGAGGAGTCTAAGAATCCTAACCCCACTATTACTAAGCCTATGGGTGAGGAAAGTGATTTTTCCACTAAATCTACCACGAACATGGATAATAAAATCTCTGAGGAGATTATTGATTAAGTTGATACCTTGGTGGAAATATATTTTGATAAGAGTTTGAACAAGCCTATGGAAGAAAGGGAAGACCCCAATAAGAGGAATGATGAAATGTTGGAGAATAGGGCCAAAAAAACAACCGAAGAGCTAGATTAAAATGAAATTGAAAGGACTAACATGGGAAAGGCAGAGGAGAAAAAGGTTACAAATAATCTGGAAGAGTCTGAAAAATCCCAAAGTGACAAAATCTTTGTCGATCTTGATAAGGATAATAAGAATGAGAATATTGACTGTGAAATAAACTCTACTCCCCATGAGAACTCCATGGGTGACACTAAAGAGAAGGATAATCACCAGAAGTAGAGGAGTCTAGAAGACCTCTAGGATCAAAACTTCAAGGTTAAAAGAGTAGTCAACATCTCCCTTGTTCAGGCAACCAAATGGATTCAGGATGATATTTAGGAGCTGCAGGCTAAATTCAAAGACCTTGAAGAAAGAAATACTCTCCTGGAGGAGATAGTTGACAAAATGAGGAATGATGCAGTCATGTATCAGAAAGGTACTTTTTTTTGATAAGGTAATTGATAATACTACCATGCTAGAGGATAAGATTAGCAAAATGATGGATAATAGGATCAACCCGATCATTGAGAAAACCAACAAAAATAACACTATGCTAAGGAATCTGACTACCCTCATAAAATTGGGAATGGAAGCCTCAATAGACAATCTAAAAGTTTTTCATACCCTACTGGAAGGGAACTGTTATGACAAAGCAAACTTGGAGGATGAAGGGAAACATGACACCTAGATATCTGGCCCAGGATCTAGAACTAGATCAAACACAAGAAAGAAGATTGTAGCTCAAACCAAAGATGTCTCTAATATCTAGGATTCCATCCAGAATATGGAGAATCAAATGGTGGAAATCTAGATGATGGAGAACCAGATGATTGAAGCTTAGAAGAGTTCCAAGACGCCAGACTAAGTTGTGTACTGGAATTTTTTGGGGTCTTTTTGCTGGAAGTTTCTTTTTTGTAATCAAATTTTTGTTGTTGTGGTTGATATTTTAATTGTATATTTGGGGTGTTATCCCTTTCGGTTTTCTATTTCTATTTGTGATAGATAGAATTTGTTATGGGTTGTTAATTCTTATCTTTTTCTAGATTTGTTAAAGGGTTTTGGGGCCCCTTCAAAAATTGTAGTTACTGTAGTAAAAAATAGGGAAAGGGTCATGATCCCTTACAATGAATAAAACAACATTAAAAGAACAACATCCATGAACAACAAAATCTCAGTGGACGACCCCCCAACACTAAATCAATACAAAAAACTACCAAAACATGATCACTAGTCAACTAAAACTAACAACTGAGAATAACAAATAAGAGAGTCCTTAGTACTATCATCTACTAACCATAATCTATCTAGCATATTAATAGTCTTCATAGAAATATCATCCAGCAACACTAACCTAACACACATGTTATGAGTTTTTATAAAAATCCATCAGTTAACACATAACCAATCCCAAAAAGAGATTGACCAAGACCATTAATTAGAATAAAAAAGAGCCTCTATAAGGTTCCAGTCCTTTTCCAGCTCATTTGATGCCACAATCTAGGTGTCAATTTACCCTTTTGAGGGTTTTTGTCTTTCACTCCTTTTCTATTACCTATCCTCTTGAGTTAATTTTTTTATGTTGGATTTTCCAGTGGTGATACCCATCACTGCCCAGTTCACAATGCCATTTATGATGTAGATGAGAGAGTCGAGTGCCTTTTCTATGCCCAAACACTTATCATTAACCATTCTTTCAAGACGATAAAGCCTTTCCACAATATACATGAAAGGGGCCTCCCAATTATTATTCTCTTCCCTAAAATCCTGAAGATCCTACTTCTCAACCCCCTTGTCGAGGGTTATCTTTGTTTCCTCTTTATCAGAGTCCCCAACCACATGGTCATCTTTTGAATCACCCAAATCCTCTGAATTCTTTAATGAGGTAGTTTCCTTCTCTTCTTGTTCTTCCTCCCCCTCATATAATTCATCTTGAATATCATCCCCTTCTTCCAAATTATCTTGAGAAGAAAGTATATCTTCTTCTATTACAATATTCTTTCCTTATTCATCATGGCTAAAAAATCTTCTCACTCTGTGACATTTTCATATGTGACCATTCTGGTTTAGGGGTCTATGGATGGGTAAGGTGCTCCATCTCAGCCTAATGGTGTTACGGGGGACTCTAATACTCATCATCTATCTAGATGTATTTCTACACTTTGCTTGGGGGATGCTGCCGCTGGGCTGTCCACTATTGAAGGGTAGAACATGTTGGTGATCTCGATGGGTACTGGGGGCTTGTGTATTGGGTAGTTTGTAGGTTCTCTTCCCTCTACCTTGGGTGCTATGTTTTTGGCTCCCTATAGCTCCTATGGTTCTATTTTGGGTGTTTTCCCTAGTACAGGGGCCTCTTCTGGCCTTCCTGTTGGGCACATTCCTACTACATCTAGACTTGGGTTTGAGGCTGGTACTTCTGTGGCTGGTGTTGGTGGTCTTGGTCCTAAGGCTGATAGGGGAGGGGTTCCCCCACCAAAATTTATTTCCATTGGTATAACAAGTTACACTCATGCTACCAAATATATTTCTACCATCCTTTCAAAGGTGAAATCTCATCCCATTTCTTGTGCTAAGACCTCATAGGTGGTGGTTTGTGGCCCTAAAGTGTTGGATAATATTTATTTCTACTTGAGTCATGGGATGGTTGGTAGATTTTCTAGCCTTTGGCCATGTCTTCCTGATATACACTGTTGGGTAACTCCTAGAGACCTTTAGTCTTAGGTGATATTGAGCTCTACCCTTGTGCTAAGGGTTTTTTTATTGCTTCATTTTATTCTTCTTAAGATCATGATGTTGTTTTGAACAAGTCATGGGTTTTGGGGAATCACTCCCTTTCTGCCTAACCTTGGACAACTTCATTCAACCCTCTTACTAAATCACTTAATGTGCATTCAATATGGGTTCGTCTTCTGAATTTCCCCCTCCATTTTTGGGAGATGTCTTTCTTTGAGGCTTCTGGGATCTCCCTTGGCTGTTTCTTAAAGGCAAATGAAGCTACAACTACTATGCACCATTACACTTTCACCCATATTATGGTGGACATGGATGTATCCCAAACAATTTTGGGGGATGTGGTGCTTATGGTTGGCGAAAGACCATGGATCAACCATTGGATTATGAGGGCCTTACCTTCCATTGTTGGAATTGTTTCTCTACTAAGAACATGGCTATTGATTGCACTCTTTTGCACTGAAAAGGTGCTACCACTTGGTGGAAGGCTGCAAGTAATGATCACTTGATAATTCATGCTTCTGATTCTCTTATTGATTCCTCCTTCAAGGATTCACAGGTTTTTGATGATGAATACCTTGAGAAAAATAATGATGATACCCATGTTGCAAATCGAGGTTAGGCCTCTACTGCTAATCTGAGTCTTGCTCCCGTTGAGGCTCCTGTTGTTGCCTCGATTTCCCTTGGTGCAATGCCATCTGGCCACGAGGACCCTTTTGCTCCCAAAATTTTTTCTTCTTCTCCCCACCAATTTTCTACTAATCATGCTCAACTCCTAAATCTCTCTACCCGCTATGTTGAAAAATTCCCTAGTGGAGTCTCCTTCATTCGTAGCCTAAAGATAGTATCAACTAGACAGTTATTCATTGGCATAGAAATAACTCTCACTCTTCTTCCCTTGTGGTATGATTTTGGCCCTTTCCCTTTGGGCTAAAGCCTTTGTACTTTGTGTTTTGTATTCTTTGTTGTTTTTTCCTTGGGCTAATTAATGGTCAGATTTACCACCTTGAAGACTGGCTTATGTAAGGGATAACCCCCTTGTTTTGGTTTCTTTTAATATCAAAAACAATATTTTTCCCTTTTGAGGGAGGGCCAACAAGGACTTTGGCCAGCCTAGATTATCTATGGCTCCTCGATCCAAAACCAACCTCCTCAATCCTCAAGATCTTATATTTTTCCTTCTTGTTGTCTTCAATATCTTTCAGGATGACAATAATTACCTCTTTATTAGCAATAGGTTTATTGGACTCCTTCCTAGATGGTCCAGGGAGATCAACTGGGTTTTTTACTTTTTTAGGGGTGACATTAAGGAGGTCATTAACTGGTATAGGGAATGAAATACCATTCTCCTTCATTTTATTACCCTAGGAATTAAGGGGAGTAGGAAAATTAGCAGAAGAACCCCCTAAAGTGAGTCTTCTAGGGACAAAATTAATGGATTGCATGGGAGGGGAAGGAGGATGAACCTGGTGTTTAGGAAGCATAGGATTTTCATGAGTGTCCATGTCAAGGGCATGGTTGTAAAGAGCCATGATAAGGCCTTGGTGAAGCCAAGGGGAAGCTCATCTCTCAATTCTTTGTTGTAGGAGAGAAGAGAAAAAAATAATATTAATATTTTTCCAGTATCTGACATGGTTCAAAAAAGGAAAATGATAGCCATGCCCAACCATAAATACACCCTCTAAAGTAAAATAACACATAATATGTAAACTAACAAGGGTACATGGGGGAGGAATATTTAACCTGTTAAAATCACTTTGAAACCTCTTTAGCTGTTCCTTATCCTCGATAAATTTACTAATGAAGCTCTAATAGTCCTTGATATTTTCTTGGAAACTCTCATCCCTGAGTTCTCCAGGACTATTACACCCACAATCATTTTCATAGAGAGTAAATTTGAACCTACCCACTTTAACCCTTCCCTCAGACTAGGATTTTGTAAATTTAGAGGTGAGGGTTTTGTTATATCCCTACATCGTAACACAAAAAAGGACCAAGAAAACAACCACAAAAAAATTGAAGCTTCACATTCTTTCTCAAAGCTTCACAATTAACAAAGTCAAAATCTTTTTGAGGCCCCCCATTGCAACAATAGAAATGGTGTTCTCACACTAGATACTACTAGCCCTGATAAGAAATCCTTCACTGGAAGTAACCGTAGATAAGGCCCAATTAACAATCCACACTCTTAAACAAGACTTGAAGAAATAATTATCTAGGAATATAAGATGAGCCTTAAAAAAATCACCAAATTATAATGAAATAAAAATGAGGGCAATAGTCATTTCAATATGAGGGGATGCACAAATACACATCTTGTAACAATTACAATCCTTGATAAAGACACCAATGACATTTAGATGGCTCCATGAAATCCATATTTACTTGTAGGTTGAACTCCTCATCCACTCATACCTATCAACAGTCCATGCCATATTCTTCATCCTGGCCACAATATATTCCATAGTCACCAGACAAGGATTAGACTATGTTGATTTCATTTGAGATATTTTTTTAATATTTCGTAGGACTATATCTCTATTCTAAGGACTCCAATTTTGAATGTGGAGGCTCTCACTAATAATGAAATCTGTCACCATGTTTCCTTCCCTATAGACATGTTGAATTTTGGTTTTTATGAAGCCCTTTAGATTCCTTAAAAAATAATCCATTAGATTTCTTATCTCACATGGCGCTTTGATCTCCTCTTTTAGGATATCAATAATTAATTTGGGATCACCCTCAACTTCTATCCTGTTAAAGATCAAATCTTTAGCTAATTTTATTCCTTTCTAAGCAATAATGACCTTAACAAAGTTGTTAGTTTGATGCCCAGACTCAGCCGTACATTCAATTAGCTTTCCTTTGTGATCGTGTATAATTGCACTAACTCCAACTTTCTTTAGATTTCCTTTTGAGAAACCATTAAATTTGCATTTTATCCACCCTTTTTTTAGGTGTCGCTGTTGGTAATAACTTAGAGGGGGGGTGAATCAATGGCCTCAACAATTAATCCTTAAATCAACCCTTAAAACTTATTACCACTTTTAATCCTCTATTTATACTCAGTCCTACATGATGAATGCCTTGAAATACTTATAACCAATTACTACTTGTTGGAATGATTTGTAAAACCTTGTTCTGTATGTTTATCGATAAGCAGTCTTTCATTTACCAAAATACAGTAAATAGCTAGAATATACCGATCAATCCAGAATTGCATATGTGAAATGTAAAATAGTAAAGTAATGAAACATAAACATGTAACACATAGATTTTTAACGTGGAAACCCTATTAAGGGAAAAACCATTGGGACTGGTACCCCAAATTATCACTCTTCTGAAGTGAACCTAGTTAAGAGCCAACCCTGTTAAAAGTTACAAACACACTGTTAGGTGTGACCTTGTTAGAGGATTTGAAAGATAGTTTGTCACCTAGTATCTAGAATCTAATGCTACCATCCTTGATTAAACACTCACTTGGCCTATCAATAAGTATCAGGCATATCCAATGCTACTTTCTATGATTAAACTTTTTGATACTCCTTCGGATGTATCTCAATTACAAAAGACTTTTATGTTCTGATCGGTTAAGAGACTTGATGCTTCAATGGTTAAACTAAAACACTAAATGATCTATTCACACATACAACTTGAATTACAGATTTTAAGATCTATTGAAAGTGCATTAGCTCTCCGATCAATATAATCAATTCTATACCTTTTCTCCACACTGTCCTGCTCTATGATGCTATTTCACTATTCGTCGATGTCTGCAAAATATAGCTCTTTCCTCAACTTGTTGATCATGTCTGAATGAAGAATTTCTTCTCCTTCAGAATCTCTTTAGCATCTATTTTCTCTTCTCTTTTTCACCCCACAAAATTTTTAATGAATTGGGTTTGTCTCTTTATAGACATGATTCATCATTTCTTGGCTTTCTTGATTCTATGCATGATCCACAATTCTCGCCAATTAGATTTAAAGAAAAAATCCAATTTTATCTTGTAGAGACCTTGCCAACTGGAAAAAGTAGCTTTAAATCCATTACTTATCCTTGACTTTATCTGGTTGATTAAAACAATGATAAGTATCAGTTAAGTCTATTTATAGCTCTTGCTAGCTAAGCATTTTGTCATTTTTGAACTCTATGTTCTATCGGTCAACACGTTAGTTAGTCATTAGTGATAACTGACTATTCCATTAGTGTGACTTCAGTTATCTTCGGGATCTCCATCCCTTAGGAAACACTGTGGTTCTGTCCGTTGGGTTACTCTGTGCTTTGCTCGTCAGGAAACACTGTGACTTTTCTCATCGGGAAACACTGTGACTTTGCTTGTCAGTAATGCTGTGCATTTTCTCGTCGGGTAACATTGTGACTTTTCTCTTTTACTCTATCCATCGGTGTGCACTCCATTAGTGTATACAGTCACTGTTGGAAAGCTATAATGGAAACAATTATTGTTTTGTCATTGATGTCAAACCTTAACTAGTAAGACTATTGCTATCTGTTTGAGTACCATATCTATTGATTGATGAAGTAGATTTAACAAGAAGACCAAGTGGAATGGTTGAGTTATGGGAAATCACAAGGGTACTTGATCAGTTGGAACATTGGAAAAGTAATGTGTTGTTTATCTTTTGATGACAGTTTACTGAGAACAATTTATGCTGAGCAAAGTTTGTGATGACCGAGCGCCAGTAAATTGCCGAGGAAACCAGTGATGACCAAGCGAAAGAATACTGTGTTGTCCAAGCAGCAATATTTTGGTAATTGTTGAGATTTGAGATCTCTAGCTGACATAATTGATTTTATTGGGATATGTAAAGTTAATTAAGGATAAGAACAATTGGTCCACATTATTTAAATGCATGGGTAACCATAATTAATGCATGAATCAAAGATTTAATTAGTGATTGCTTTGGAGAAATAAATTAAATGTAAAGATGGAAAGATCCGTTGGATCTGACCTAGCCTAAGATCTACAATCTTGATTAAGAGGAAAAATATTTATCTGACCTAGATGAAGAGGTATAAGATAACCTCAAGGGGTTATTCATTAAGTGAGAAGTAAGAATTGAATGCAAGAGGATTGCATAGTTAATTGATTGATTGGCATGATCTAGCAGAGAAGGTTGAGTAGAGAAGCAGAGAGTTGCAAAAATGATTGCTTGACGGATTTCCAAGTAGATCTGAAGATTGAAAAGAGAATGGAGGCCACTCAGTGAATTAACATTAGAGATAAATTGGATCTGGATTTGCAAACTAAGTTGTATGTATCAGATCACACTTGCTAATTAATTTTTAACCATTGTATCAGTCAAAATCCTTTAACTAGGCTGACCTAATAGTCATTGTATAAATCCTTTGAGCAAGGTGACATTCAGGTGGAATGTTCTAAGTCCTCTAACAAGGACACTCCTGACAAGGTGATTAAATCCTTTAACCAGGTCACATTTAGCAATGTGTTTTGTAACCTTTAACAGGGTTGGGTCCTAACATAGCTCACTTCAGAAGAGTGAAAAATTGATAGCATGTTATTGGTGGTTTTTCCAAAATTGGGTTTCCACGTTAAATATTGGTGTCAACTTGTGTGAATGTTTATGTTGTGTTTTATTGTTAAGTTTCTACAAGCTGATTACATTTGAACAATAAACTGCATATGTATGTTGTTGATGTATGCTATTGCTGCCTAGCAAATCTGAGTTGTTCAAAGTGGTATAAAGTTTAATTTGGTACATCTAGACCTAAGGATAACTGATTCACCCACGCTCTCAGTTATTCTAAATTCATTCTAACAGTCACTTTGTGAATACTTGACTTAAATAAATTACTGATAACATAGCCTTTGATTCATTGGTTATTTGAAGTCTTTGGTAGTATGTCCATGACCATATAGATTATATCAAGTTGACATCAATGATAATACAATACATTAACTGATTTAATGCCTTGCATGATCATCAACTTAAAATCTTCAAACATTCCATCAGTTATTGTTCATCAATCTCTCCCTTTGGCATTGATGGAAACACACTACATTATCACACTATATTACTGCTAATACAATATGAAATATAACAGTTGAAGTTCATCAAACTACCAATCTTATGTACTATAATTGATACAAATATCTGGTCCTCGGTAAGCTCAAATAAGCTTAGATTTGATTCTTGCAGCTTTCTCTCTATCTTCAATCCCTTCACTAGATAGATGTAGAATCTTTCTTTCTCTAATGTGATGTGTTCTTCTTCTATTTCAAACTCTCTCCCTTTGACGATTCTCCTTTCTTTGATGTCTCTTGTCAGCAATTCTTTCTTTGTGTGTAATCTCCCCTTCTGATTACATCTCTCCCTTTGGATAATGTGATGGATATAATCTCTATCTCTCCCTGATGTATAATCTCTCCTATGGATATAATTTCTCCTTGAAGTGATAATATCTCTCCCTTAGGTGATAAGAAGTGATAATGGATATAATCTCTCCCTTTGGAAGCAATGCCAAACAAATATTTTTGATATTAGTGCCAAACAAATCCTTTCTATCCATAATATACTCCTTGAATTTCCCTATCCATCAGAAATACACCTTGTTGTGTATAGATTTATCTTTTAAGTCCATCTATCTTCTTGCATCAACATGACTGATATTCTAATAATATGTAGGCTGATGTAGCCTTCTAGTCATTTTACTAACCAGTAGACAAGGGTTTGACCCCTAGTCTCTTTCTCAAGTATTCAAATGCATCCTTGGGCAGTGGCTTGGTGAAGATATCAGCCTATTGTTCCTTAGATTGGACATACTCAAGTATCACATCCTTTTATTGAACTTGTTCTCTCAAATAATGATACTTGATGACAATATGCTTTGTTTTAGCATGCATGACTGGAATCTTCGAAATGTTTATTGTACTGGTATTATCACAATAGATAATTACTGGTTCAATAATTTTCATATTCATGCCTTCTAGCAACTGTTTGATCCATGCAATATTTGAGTAGTTTGCAGTAGCAACAACATACTCTGCTTCTATAGTAGACTGAGAGATGCATCCTTGCTTCTTTTTGATCTATGTGATAAAGAATTCTCCTCTAGTTGTGCTCTTCTGGTCATCAATATTTCCAGCCTAATTAGCATCGGTAAAGACCTTAAGTTCAAATTTACCTTCTCTTCTATACCATAAGCCATATTCCTCGGTATTCTTCAGATATCTTAGAATTATTTTCACAATAGTCATGTTTGATTCCCTGGGATTAGCAAAAAATATAGCAACTGTTCCTACTGCATGTGCAATATCTGGTCTAGTATGTACAACATACATGAGTTTTCCAATCATTGATCTATACAAAGTCTGATTTACCTCTGATGAATTTCCTCCTTTTTTTAGCTTACATCTAATTGCTATCGGTGTTCCAATTGGTTTGGATTCTTCCATCTTGAATATTTTCAGCACTTCCTTGATGTATTTGGATTGTGTAACAAAAATACCTTCATCTTGTTGCATGATCTGTAGACCAAGAAAGAACTTGATCTCTCCAAATATAGACATCTCAAATTCTTTGCTCATTTCATTTGCAAATGATTTTCATAGCATATCATTTCCTCCAAATATGATGTCATCAATAAATATCTCAGCAATCAAAATGTTAGCATCAATATCTTCCTTGAAATAAAGATTACTGTTTTCACTAGGCCTTACAAATCCAATACTTATGAGATAGGAATGAAGTCTTTCATACCAAGCTCGAGGTGCTTCTTTCAATCCATATAGGGCTTTGTGTAGTCTACATACCATGTCCCTCTTTTCTGGATCAACAAACCCTTCTGGTTGTTCAATGTATACCTCTTCTTTAAGTATTCCATTTAGGAATGCAGACTTAACATCCATTTGATATACCTTGAATCCTTTGCATGCAGCATAAACAAGTAATATTCTCACTCCTTCTAGCCTAGAAACGGGTGCAAAGGTCTCTCCATAGTCAATCTCTTCTTCTTGTGCATACCCCTTGCATACTAGTCTTTCTTTATTTCTGGCGACTTCTCCATTCTCATTCAGCTTATTCCTGAATATCCATTTTGTACAGATGACATTCTTGTCATCTGGTCTTGGTACAAGTGTCCATGTCTTGTTTTTCTCAATCTACTCAATCTCTTCATTCATAGCACTAATCCATTCATCATTATCTAGTGCAACATTGACAAATTTTGGCTCATAATCACAAATAAGACATCTTGTATTTAAAGACTTACTTTTGGTTCTCATAACAAGCTTCTTGTCTCCAATGATCTGGTTCTGTGGATGGTTCCTTTTGACTTATCTGGCAAGTACAAGTTCAACTCTTTGTCTATCATCTTGATCATCATTTTGTCCTTCTTTTTTTTCTCCATCACTTTGTGCATCATTTTGAGCAATATCCTGATCATCGGTATTTGCAGCCTGATGCTCAGGTGCAATGATCTGTTGCTCAGGAGCTCTACATTGTTGATTGGGTAGAGTGTCAAGTTCTTCATTGTGAATAAACCTATTGTAGTCCTCTGGTTCTTTTGTGCTTTCCTTTTCATTCTTCTCTTCAAATTCATCTATGTTTACATTTGTACTTTCAACAATTTTGTTAGAGGCTTTATTGAGACATTTATAGGCCTTGCTCTTGGTGGAATACCCTAGAAAGATTCCTTCATCATTCTTGAAGTCAAGTTTTCCATTTCTATCATCCTTTAAGATATAACATTGATTGCCATAAATTTTGAAGTAACTTACATTGGGTGTGTAACCATACCATAGCTCATAAGGTGTCTTCTTGGTGTCTTTATTCAATTGTACTTTGTTCAATGTGTAAACAACAGTACTGACAACTTCCCTCTAGAATATTTGGGTGATTCATTTCTCTATCATCAGTGTCCTTGCACAATCAACTATGGATCTATTCCTTCTGTCAAAAATTCCATTTTTCTGTGGTGTTCTCGGTGCAGAGACCTGTCTTTTGATTCCATGCTCATTAAAAAAGTTAGTGAATGCATCTTAAATAAATTCCCCTCCTCTATCTGATCTTAAGCATTTCAATCTTTTACCACTTTGTTTCTCAACCATTTCTTTGTACCATTTAAACATCTTGAATGCTTCAGATTTATCTTTTAGAAACATGACTGTCCTCATTCTAGAGTAATAATCAATAAAGAGAATAAAATATATATCACCGTAATAAATCTTTGTCCTCATTGGTCCACATAGGTCAGTATGGAATAATTCTAGAATGACATTAGATGTATGGGTTTTGTTTTTGAAACTAGACTTTGTCATCTTACCTTTTTGACAGTTCTTATAGATGATGTTGTTGGGCTTGGTCATCATCGGTAAGCCTCTTACATTTCTCTTTTTCCTTATCTTTATCATGTTGTCAAAGTTCACATGACACAATATTTTGCACCACAACCGTATGTCTTCATTTCTAGCCATTAAGCAAGTGGTGTTAGTATAATTCAGATAGAATAAATTACCTTTTGTCTGCTCACCGGTACCAATCAGATTTCTTGATTCATTGAAGATCTTTACCTTCTTATTTTCAAATGCTACTCTATGACCTAAATTATTCAACTAAGAAACTCTCAATAGATTATAATTCAATCCTTTCACCCAATAAGCATTTTCACATTTTATCAGGTTATTCAACATTATAGTTCCTCTACCTTCAACTATACAAGGTGTCATTACCCATTCTTACTAAACCACCATTATAGTATTCAAAAGTCTCAAATTTTTTTTTGTCACCAATCATATGGTGAGTGCAGCCACTATCAATGATCTAGACATCATTTTTACTAACTTTAGATATGAGTGCAGTTTCTACATACCTTTCTTCATCATCATCTGAATCATCTTTTACTGCTACAAACACCATGTCGATGTCTTCATCAGATTCGGTGTTAGTATCATCATCTTTGCATTTAGCTAGGTAACTGGCCTTCTTTCCTTTATCCTTGTAGTCTCAGGTATCTCTTCTTTCTGATTTTCAGTTGCTTCTGTAATCACTTTTGTCATACCTCTTTTCAAATGACCTGTCATTACTTCTGTTAGGACATCTTTCAACAAAGTGTCCAATCTCTTTACAATTAAAACAAACAAGTGGTAATTTACCTTTGTATTTACCTTTTCCTCTCTGCATTCTTCTTATCATAAGCGCTTCAATTTCATCAAGATCTTCTTCTTCACTTTCACTATTACTATCTTTTCTCATAGTGTGTTTATGACTTGATTTACTTATTCTTAAAGAAGATTTGAATGCAGACTCTATGTTTGGTAAGACAC
>MU228286.1:232428-279246 GCA_018584345.1 Thuja plicata | reverse complement strand
ATTAACTATATAATCTAATCAACTGAGCAATCCGCCTCTCTAATAGATTAATCAATACTTTAGACAAAAATTCTGATTTATTAAATTCACAAAATCTCTCCATGATAAATTAACCTAAACAACTAAGGACAATATCCATTTAAAATGATGAGCTATTACATTGACAAAAGGGTTCCAATATCAATTAGAATTAAAACACGTTTAATATACTAAATACCCATTAAAATTATCACACTAAAGTTATCTGCCTAATAAATTTATGCTACATCAAAAGAATTAGCTTACACATACCTAAAACACTACAAAATCAAAGATTAAAACAAAAGGGAGTAAGAACCCATTTACTAACTTGCTTGTTAAGCTAACCTAACTATCAAATGATCTCTAATTAACCACTAAATTTTAACTACAATATTAAATCAATCTAAATATGCATCACATGCTACTCAACATTCAGAATTAAAAAAAAAAATAGTAAAGAGTCTACTAAACTAATCTATCAACAAACTACCCATAATATCAACCCATCTAGAATTAAGTCTAACTAAACCTACTAGCTTATTAACCTAACCTTCCATTAACCATTAGCTAACAATTTACCCTTTTGCATTATAAAACAAGAGCAAGGGGTTTCAAAATCTACAAAAGGGGAAAGTACAGGGTGACAAGACAAGCACTGGGCCCATCATACTTCCTACTAAATCATCTCCTCCCAAAAGATTTTGCATGGTAAGGGAGAAGCAAAGAAGGTGGCATGGGATTCAAGTAAGGAGATGGGAATGTAAGGTCTGCAGGGCCCACCAACCTAGGCTTCCATCTCCCAAGTAAATTTTGCATGAAAAGAGGAGAAGGGAGTTGACTTGGGTGGGAGAATATGTCATGTCAGAAGTTTAGGGGAATGTGGACAGCAAGAAAGGTGGCGCCACTTCCAAGTAGTTCAGCCCTTTTACAAGGTGATTGAATTTTTTTTATAACTTAGCACAACAAATGTTTATGCAAAAAGGTGAGAGATCAAGGTGGGGCCCACGAAAGGGTTAATAGTAAAGTGAGGTTATCTTTGATTAAGGGTTAAACTACAGGGTTATGCTAGTGAGTTTTAATTTTGAATTTGATTAAGAGAAAGCACATTGGGGAGGGAATATTCTCTGTGGTAAGAGAATATTTCCTTTCCCATACAAATTCCAGAGAGCTTTTTATGCTCTAAATCTGGAAAATGTTATGGGCTTTGTATGATACAAGTTCTTCTATTTTTCTTATTTAGTTTATTTTTTTGCAATATATCCTAGTGTGTATAAGGATAGATTTATTGAACAATATACAAGAGGAACCAATAGTATTTTCTGAATTTCATATTAACATACTAACTAATTAGATTTGTTGTTGATAGCAAGGAGATTTATTTCTTCAGAAGAGATGCAAAGGAAATGGAGATTCTTTTTGTTTGAAGAGAGTTGAATCTATGAAGGTTTCAAAATGCAAAATTTCTTAAGATTGTAGGGAATGAAACTACAATATTGTTCTTCTCTTTCAATTTTGGTTATCCTTCTATTCATGAGTGATTAACTTCTCTTCTTTTAAGAATTAAAATACAATATTCATGAACTAAGGATTCTATCTTTTACAACATGATAATCTTATAATCTATATTTCAACATCTTCAATATGATAAATTTACTCAATACTTAGAAGGTACACAACATATTTTCCTTTAATAAATCATTACATAAGGAGGAGATCTCTCTACATCTAGCTTGAGAAGCTTCAAAATTGAACATTAAAATAATCAACAAAATAAATTTCAATACAATGAGTGCCTATGCAAAAAATGAAGTTTCTTATACACAAGTACCCTCAAATAGGAATTTATTTTAAGCTTCTTCCACCTTCTTCATGACTTAAAAAACCTACAAATTTCAAGAGGGGAAACCATGGGAAGCTCACCTCCCAACCAAGGCCTCAAGGAGGCCACCCCCGAGCTTGAAGAACCAAGGCTAAACAAGGTTTCACATCGAAAATTCTCACAAAATTTTACATGCACAAAAATAACAATAAACTCCCAATCAAGGTTTCACAAATGAGTTTTACAAACCCATTGAGGAAGGGTGAAGGTGGGCTTTTTCAAAGAGGAGAATGCCATTACAATTTTCAAATTTCTCAACAAGAGTTTTCCATGTCTCTCTAAGGCTATATTGACATTGCTTCCTTATACACTTTGGCCATTTCTATGCCAAAATATAATATTTCCAACATGGCTTCATAGAGCCCATACTCCATGAATTTATCCCTCTTCTCCAAGAGAAGAGACTCTCACTAAAATGGAGAGCCCAACTAACCCCTTCACCCAAAGCCACTTATTCCCTTCCCAAAGGGTGAGTAATGCCTTCATTCCCATGAACAACACTCCCAATTCAAAGAAACAAAATTTGATACAAAAATCCAAATGCATTCCCTACCCAACACATGACAACAAAATGTACATACTACAACACTGCACAAGATTACATACATGAATCTCATAAAAGATATCATATTCATAAAATAATACATCAAATTTTCTTTCAACAAATCAATCACTCCATGGCAAGAGAAACCAACCTTCCAAATGTGTTATGACAAAATGAAACTTGAGAAGAACCCAAATCCTTATATTTCCTCCTTCCAAAACCCTAATTGTCTCTAAAATTAGAGAGTGGGTGAACACCCACTAATTCTCCCAAAACCCTCTAAAAATACCCCCCAAAAAATGTACTAAAAAAACTAGCAATGATGAGATATGACAACTAGCCTTTTTGTCTCCCCTCTTAATTGAGAGTTTAGCAAGGAGTGTGAGACAAGTTAGATGCATAAGACCATCTTTATTTTTGCCACTTTTGAAAAGTATGCATTTTGGAGAGTCATAATGGTGACCTAGGTTTCTCCCATAGGTCAAAACTAGCCCTAACCTAAGGTACCCCTTAGGGTTAACTAATTTTGGTCAAAAATATATTCTAGGGTCACTTTTAATCCCTCTAAAGTACCCCTAAAATTCAAATCCAAGTTCCAACATGATGGGATCCCTACAAGGCATCTATATGCAAGTGATTAATATAATATTCCATAAGGTTAAGTAATTCTTGCCCAAGACCTAATTGACATGTCACAATCCACATGGACAACACAAGTGTCAAGTGACACCAAACAAAATACATATCACATTCATAATGACATGTCCAAACAATAACATAAATTTAAACTATTAACACACATTCAAATTACATTTATAAAAAGGGTCACATTACAATGAGGTTTCAACCCCTTATTGGATTAAACCTTGGCTTACTCAATTCACATGTGTTTGGCCTTGATTCTCTCAAAAATTCTATGGTTCCCTTTCCTGCACACTAAACTTCGAGTATTAGTAGTCCAAGATGATAAAATCACATGTAATATACATTTTCAATTCATAATTAACAATATTAATCAATAAGAAGAATTAAGTCCCTAATTGAAATTCTCATACATAAATATTTAAAACATAAGAATCCCTTAATCACCATGACATAACATCCATAAAATAGTCAAGTCTAATCATAATTCAGTCTTCTCATCAATTCACTAATCTAAACATATATAATCAAAGTCAACCACCTGTTCTAGGTCTAATCCATATCAAAATGTAATCCACACAATATAATCATCATCATATCATAATATCACGAGTCCCTATCGGGATAACAAAAGGTGTATCAATGTATCAAAATATAAAGTGTTAAAGTGTGATCGAATAGTAAAACTATGATGGGTTGGGGTGAGGCCTCACATCCTCCCCCACTAGGCATGAAATTCCTCCTAGAGTTCATAAAAAAGATAAGGGTATTGAGATCTCATCTGCGCTGCATCCTCCCATGAAGCCGTGACCTCATCATAACAATCCCACTGGACCCTAACTTGGTCTAGCTCTCGGCCTCGAAGTGCAAGGGTTCATCAGGATATAATGCGAATGGGCTCCAGTGCTATTTGCCCGTCCAAATCTACCTGCAAGGCATGCCAATCTATAATGTGAGACTCATCATAAATATATTTCCGAAGCACAGATACATGAAACACATCATGGACGCGTGACAGGCTGGGTGGTGAGACTACATGATAGGCAACTAGTCCTATCCTCTCTAATATCTTGAAAGGTCTAACAAAGCAAGGTTCTAACTTAGAGCCCTTTCCAAAATGGATTGGAATCTTATGCAGGTGCACTCTCAAGAAGACCCTATCTCCAACCATATACTCACGATCAACCCTCTTCACATCTACATACTCCTTCTGTTGATCCTAAGCCTCCCTAAGACACTGTCTAATCAAGACAACCTGCTGCTCCATATCCTTGACCAAATAAGGTCCAATAGATACTCTATCCTCAATCCTATCCCAAATCAGTGGTGTCCTACATGGTCTACCGTACAAGGCCTGATATGGTGGCATACCTATATAAGAATGATGCCCATTATTATAGGCAAACTCGATCAGATGTAGGTATTCCTCCCACTTGACCTGATGGTCCATCACATACATACGCAACATGTCCTCCAATACCTGGTTAACCCTCTCATTCTGGCCATCTGTCTAAGGGTGATATGCTATACTAAAATTGAGCCTAGTGCCCAACACTGCCTGTAACTCTCTCCAAAAGACTGATGTGAACAAGGAGTGTATATCAGAGATGATTTTATAGGGAATGCCATGAAGTCTGATAATATCCTACAAAAAGACCTGAGCTATGTCTCGTGCTATGAATGCAGTACACACGGGTGAGAAGTGGGAAACCTTGGTCAATGTGTCGACTGTCACTAAGATAGCATCATATGTGGCAAGAAGACATAGGGAGACCAACAATGAAGTCCATAGATATAGTATCCCACTTCCACTCGACAATCTCATGTGGCTGCAAGAGCCCACCTGGATGACCATGCTCTGCCTTCACTCTCTGACACTTTAGACATCTAGCAACAATGCTGGCAATCTACAATCTCATACCCAGCCAATGGTACAACTGTCTCATATTGGCATGCAATTTCTAAACTCCTGGATGAGCTACATAAGGTTCTCTATGAGCCTCAAGTATAATAAACTCCTGCAAGTCACCCATAGAAGGTACATAGATGTGTCCCCTATGACATAGAAGTCCATTGGAATCCAAGGAATAATCTACAAATTTCCCCTCCAGGGGTCTCTGAGAATGGATAAACTGACAAACCTCCACATATAATCCATCCCCTAGAAAATGATGCAAAATGCAGTCCCTTAAATCTGTACTAGAAGTCATAGATGAGAGCTCATGTTGCCTCCTACTCAAGGCATCTGCAACTACGTTCTCCTTCCCCTTGATGTAATGAACATTGAAATCATACTCACACAAAAAATGCATCCATCTCCTCTACCTAGCATTAAGATTGGGCTGTGTAAAGATATACTGTAGGCTCTGGTGATCTGAATGAAGCTCAAATCAGTGACCTAGAAGGAAATGTTGCCATCTCACTAAAGCATGAACCACTGCCATGAGTTCTAGGTCATGAGTAGGATAATTAAGTTCATGAGTCTTTAGCTTCCTAGACTCAAAAGCTATAGGATGACCCTCCTGCATAAGGACTACTCCTAAACCATCCAATGAAGTATCAGTACATACAACAAAATTTGTCGAAGGATCTGGCACTGCTAAAATTGGTGCACTAGTGAGGACTCTCTTGAGCTCTTCAAAAGCTCTCTCACACTTCTTTGTCCATTCATACCTCTTCCCCTTTCTCTGAAGGGAGGTGATGTGATGAGCCACTCTAGAGAATCCTACCACGAAGTGTCTATAATATCCTGCTAAGCCCATAAAACTCCTGACCTCAGTGACACTAGTGGGTGCTGGCCAATCTATAATAGCTCTAATCTTTGATGGGTCTACAGAGATCCCATCGTCAGATATAATATGACCGAGATAATGAACCTTGGGTCTAAAGAAGGCAAACTTTGACAAGCAGCCATATAACTAATTCTCTCTCAAACACTACAGAACCTGTCTCAGATGCTCCTCATGCTCCTCCTCATTGCAAGAATATATTAGAATATCATCAAGGAATATTATCACAAATTTATCCAAAAATGTATGAAATACTCTGTTCATGAGGCTCATGAACATAGCTGGAGCATTTGTGAGGCCAAATGGCACTGCTGTGAACTGATAGTGACCATACCTCATGCGAAAGGCAGTCTTGTGGATATCAATTTCCACAATCTGTAACTGATGGTACCCCAACTTCAAATCTATCTTTGAGAACACTGAGGCACCCTACAACTGATCAAATAGATCATCGATCCTGGGAAGTGGGTATCAGTTCTTAATTGTTACTTTATTTAGTTTCCAATAATCAATGCACAATTGAAGTGACCCATATTTCTTCTTCACAAAAATCATAGGTGCACCCCAAGGTGATACAATAGGTCAGACATGCCCTCTCTCCAAGAGCTCTTCTAACTGAATCTTGAGCTCATTGAGCTCATGTGTGGTCATCCTATAGGGTGCTCTAGATACTAGCTCAGCTCCTGCTACAAGGTCTATGTGAAAATCAACTGCCCTAAGTGGGGGCATACTAGGTAGCTCAGTAGGAAATACATTCACAAACTCCTGAAGAATAGGATAATCCTCGAGCGAAGGCTCTCCTCCTGAATCCTCCTCTCTATCACTACTGGTGATGAAAAATAATTGAAATCCCTTCTACATGCACTGCCTAAGCTACATAGTGGAAATAATGCAAAGGGATACGGGTCTTTGTACCCCAAATATCACCACAGGAGTGCCGTGATCATCAACACACTCAACCCTCTTCTGAAAACAATCCACCATGGCGCTATGGGTACATAGCCAATCCATGCCAAGGACTATATCATAAGAAACTAGAGGGGTAATGCAGAGATCATTCATCATGATAAGGTCTCCAATCTGAATCTGACAACTACGAACTACGGAACTAACAGAGACTCTAGCTCTAGAAGCTAACTCAACCTCCCAACTGACATCCTGTCTAACTCCCACCAGCCTGCAATGCTCCACTACATAGGGAGATATAAAGGAGTATGTGGATCCTAAATCAAACAAGATAGAAACACTGGTACCCTGAATCGTACCTATGGCCTCAATGACTGTGGCTTGATGCTCGGCCTGGCAGCTATCAATCGCTGCAAAAACTCTATGGGATCTACCCATATCTCCAATTGTAGGCTCTAAGGTAGCCCCTCTCTGACCACTGGCTAACTGTTCCTATGGGCACTTTCTCACTAAATGAACCATACCACCACAAGTGTAATATGGCCCACGGGTCTGAATCTACACTCCCTGTGTCCTATGCTACTGTGACCCTCCGGTCCTGCTAGAACCACTTTATCCACCCCTACAGGACTACTGAGTCCTAGCTGACTGTGTCTAAGGGGTCTATGTCCTATGATCCTATCTAGGGCCTTAAGACTGCCACTATTTTTGCTTAGAGCCCTGATAAGCCTGTGAATGCCTCTGTCTGGAATCCTGCTGGGATCTCTACTGCTGAGACTGTTGACCCTTAAAGGATCCTGCTGAATGATTCTATTTCCCCTTCCAAGGTGGTCTCTGCTGTCCTGACTACTGGGAAGAGGGTTTTTGGTGCTGGGATCAATCCTGAGACTCCTGCCTAGTATGGATCTCCTCGGCTACAAGTGCCATCTCAACTGCCCCTCTGAATGTGGTAGGGAATGCTAGGTGTACTGTGCTTTTAAGAGACATATTAATTCCCTTAATGAAATGGTGAATACATAGTTTCTCATCCTTCATGTAATCAACGTATGGAAGGAGCTTGAGAAATTGACTCTCATATTGGTTCACTGTGAGGCCTCTCTACTAGAGATCATGGAACTCCTCTATCTATCTCTGTCTAAAATGATCGGAGAGATATCTCTCATGGAAACAGGCCTCAAAAGTCTCCCAATGGAGTGTGTCAATACTCACTCCACCAATGGACACCTCCTGCTCCCACCAAGTGGAAGCCTTCTCCCATAGGAGATGAACTACTAGTCGTGCCTTTCGATTACTCCCATAAAGGCACAATCCAAAACATCGCTGTAAACTCTGTAACCAGGCCTCTGCTACTGACCCATCAGTGGATCCCAAAAACAAGGGTGGATGGAGTCGTAATAACTCTCAGATCTCATCTCCAACATCTATAGGGGGTCTCTCCCTAGCACGTAACTCATACTCACATGGTATAACAAACTGATGAACTAACTCACCCTCCTGATCATCATGACCCTCAACAGACCTGGGTGGAGGACTCCTACTCCTCTCTCTGCTAACTGCTCTCTCATTCTCTGAAACATGTGCTTCCCCTTCAAGAACCTACTGCTAAACTACGGGTGGTAGTCTTTGCTGAATCACCCCAATCAGATTTTGGAGAATATCCATAATATCCTGGTTAGGGTTCAAAGGTGGTGGTGGTGGTGGTGGAGGTGGGGGAGGTGGATCCTCCTGTCCTGCCCCCTCACAGGGAGCTCTACGACCTCTGCCTCATTGGTTAGCTCTGGTGACCGCAGGTATCCTACACAATGATTTAAGTTTAGAGTGAGTTGAAATGTAATGGGTTAGGTTCCTTGTGTCAAAACACTGGCTCTAATACCAAAATGTCATGCCCAAAACTAGGGCAAAACACACACAATTTTTTTCTTTTTAAAAGCACATAAGTACGTACAACTAACAATGGTTGAGTTGGAAAGGTGATAGAAAAAAGAGTTAACCTTCAAATTACAAAGTGTATACACAGACTGAATAAGGGTCAAGCGACAAACTAATGCAGAATTGGGTATCAACTTGTTCCTCGGGTTATATGGATACTCAACTCAGGTAGATCTAACTTTGATTCCTTGCTTAGAATCATGATGGTAGTTAGTGGTTTATGAACATATGTTGATCTGGATTGCCCTTACTTAACCTTTAACCTAGATTGCAACTTAATCTATTCAAGTCTAGTTCTAATTAACATTAACTACTAGCTCAAGCTCAGTCAGATAAATACTCTACTCCCAATCATACATGAACATTTTAACATTGACAAGGTTAAGATTGAATAATAATTCCACTATATCAACAATTATTAATTAAAATCCAATAGCTAAAATCAAATCAGATTTCCTAACCTACTAACATCATTAATGAAATTATTATCCTATGGTAAAAACAACATGCATTTCTAATCTATCAATTCCTAACATACGACTTTAAATTAGCCTTTTATTTAGGCATTTGAAATATCTCCTAATTCAACATTTAAATTTACTTTTAATTACAATCGAGCATAACCCCAATCCCCTTGAATACAAGAGCAATATAATCCCCCTTTTATTTTGGTAATAAATTAACATTAAACATTAACTATATAATCTAATCAACTGAGCAATCCGCCTCTCTAATAGATTAATCAATACTTTAGACAAAAATTCTGATTTATTAAATTCACAAAATCTCTCCATGATAAATTAACCTAAACAACTAAGGACAATATCCATTTAAAATGATGAGCTATTACATTGACAAAAGGGTTCCAATATCAATTAGAATTAAAACACGTTTAATATACTAAATACCCATTAAAATTATCACACTAAAGTTATCTGCCTAATAAATTTATGCTACATCAAAAGAATTAGCTTACACATACCTAAAACACTACAAAATCAAAGATTAAAACAAAAGGGAGTAAGAACCCATTTACTAACTTGCTTGTTAAGCTAACCTAACTATCAAATGATCTATAATTAACCACTAAATTTTAACTATAATATTAAATCAATTTAAATATGCATCACATGCTACTCAACATTCAGAATTAAAAAAAAATAGTAAAGAGTCTACTAAACTAATCTATCAACAAACTACCCATAATCTCAGCCCATCTAGCATTAAGTCTAACTAAACCTACTAGCTTATTAACCTAACCTTCCATTAACCATTAACTAACAATTTACCCTTTTGCATTATAAAACAAGAGCAAGGGGTTTCAAAATCTACGAAAGGGGAAAGTACAGGGTGACAAGACAAGCACTGGGCCCACAATACTACCTACTAAATCATCTCCTCCCTAAAGATTTTACATGGTAAGGGAGAAGCAAAGAAGATGGCATGGGATTCAAGTAAGGAGATGGGAATGTAAGGTCTACAGGGCCCACCAACCTAGGCTTCCATCTCCCAAGTAAATTTTGCATGAAAAGAGGAGAAGGGAGTTGACTTGGGTGGGAGAATATGTCATGTCATAAGTTTAGGGGAATGTGGACAACAAGAAAGGTGGCGCCACTTCTAAGTAGTTTAGCCATTTTTCAAGGTGATTGAATTTTTTTTATAACTTAGCACAACAAATATTTATGCAAAAAGGTGAGAGATCAAGGTGGGGCCCACGGAAGGGTTAATAGTAAAGTGAGGTTATTTTTGATTAAGGGTTAAACTGTAGGGTTATGCTAGTGAGTTTTAATTTTGAATTTGATTAAGAGAAAGCACATTAGGGAGGGAATATTCTCTATGGTAAGAGAATATTTCCTTTCCCATACAAATTTCAGAGAGCTTTTTATGCTCTAAATCTGGAAAATGCTATGGGCTTTGTATGATACAAGTTCTTCTATTTTGCTTAGTTCATTTTTTTGCAATAGATCCTAGTGTTTATAAGGATAGATTTATTGAACAGTATACAAGAGTAACCAATAGTATTTGTTGAATTTCATATTAACATACTAACTAATTGGATTTATTGTTGATAGCAAGGAGATTTCTTTCTTCACAAGAGATGCAAAGGAAATGGAGATTCTTTTTGTTTGAAGAGAGTTGAATCTATGAAGGTTTCAAAATATAAAATTTCTTAACATTGTAGGGAATGAAACTAAAATATTGTTCTTCTCTTTCAATTTTGGTTATCCTTGTAATTATGGGTGATTAAATTCTCTTCTTTTAGGAATTAAAATGCAATATTCATGAACTAAGGATTCTATCTTTTACAATATGATACTCTTATAATCTACATTTCAACATCTTCAAGATGATAAATTTACTCAATACTTGGATGGTACACAACATATTTTCCTTTAATAAATCATTACATAAGGAGGAGATCTCTCCACATCTAGCTTGAGAAGCTTCAAAATTAAACATTACAACAATCAACAAAATGAATTTCCATACAATGAGTGTCTTTGCAAAAATTTAAGTTGCTTATACACAAGTACCCTCAAATAGGGATTTCTTTCAAGCTTCTTCCACCTTCTTCATGATTTCAAAAACTTGCAAATTTCAAGAGGGGAAACCATGGGAAGCTCACCTCCCAACCAAGGCCTCAAGGAGGCCACCCCTGAGCTTAGAGAGCCAAGGCTAAACAAGGTTTCACATCTGAAATTCTCACAACATTTTACATGCACAAAAATAACAATAAAATCCCATCAAGGTTTCACAAATGAGTTTTACAAACCCATTGAGGAAGGGTGAAGGTGGGATTTTCCAAGGAGGAGAATGCCATTACAATCTCTAAATTTCTTAACAAGAGTTTTCCATGCCTCTCCAAGGCTATATTGACATTGCTTCCATATATAGTTTGGCTATTTCTATGCCAAAATACAATATTTCCAACATGGCTTCATGGAGCCCATACTCCATGAATTTATCCATCTTCTCCAAGAGAAGAGACTCTCACTACAATGGAGAGCCCAACTAACCCTTTCACCCAAGGCCACTTCTTCCCTTCTCAAAGGGTGAGTAATTCCTTCATTCCCATGAACAACATTCCCAATTCAAAGAAACAAAAGTCGATACAAAAATCCAAATGTATTTCCTACCCAACACATGACAATAAAATTTACATACTACAACACTACACAAGATTACATACATGAATCTCATATAAGATCTCATATTCATAAAACAATACATCAATTTTTTTTACAACAAATCAAGCACTCCGTGGCAAGAGAAACCAACCTTCCAAATGTGTTATGGAAAAATAAAACTTGAGAAGAGCCCAAATCCTTATATTTCCTCCTTCCAAAACCCTTATTTTCTCTAAAATTAGAGAGTGGGTGAACACTCACTAAGTCTCCCAAAACCCTCTAAAAAGACCCCTAAAAAAATGTACTCAAGAATCTAGCAATGATGAGATATGACAACTAGCCTTTTTGTCTCCCCTCTTAATTGAGAGTTTAGCAAGGAGTGTGGGACATGTTAGATGCATAAGACCATCTCTATTTTTGCTATTTTTGAATAGTAGGCATTTTGTAGAGTCATAATGGTGACCTAGGTTTCTCCCATAGGTCAAAACTAGCCCTAATCCAAGGTACCCGTCCAAAGTACCCCTAAGGTTCAAATCCGAGTTCCAACATGATGGGATCGCTACAAGACATCTATATGAAAGTGATTAATATAATATCCCATAAGGTTAAGTGATTATTTTCCAAGCCCTAATTGACATGTCACAATCCACATGGACAACACAAGTGTCAAGTGACACCAAACAAAATACACATCACATTCACAATGACATGTCCAAACAATAACATAAATTTAAACTATTAACACACATTCAGATTACATTTACAACAAGGGTTACATTACAATGAGATTTTAACCCCTTATTGGATTAAACCTTGGCTTACTCAATTCACATGTGTTTAGCCTTGATTCTCCAAAAAATTCCATGGTTCCCTTTCCTGCACACTAAACTTTGAGCATCAGTAGTCCAAGATGATAAAATCGCATGTAATATACATTTTCAATTCATAATTAACAACATTAATCAATAAACAGAATTAAGTCCCTAATTTAAATTCTCATACATAAATGTTTAAAACATAAGAATCCCTTAATCACCATGACATAACATCCATAAAATAGTCAAGTCTAATCATAATTCTGTATTCTCATCAATTCACTAATCTAAACATATATAATCAAAGTCAACCACCTGTTCTAGGTCTAATCCATATCAAAATGTAATTCACACAATATAATCATCATCATATCATAATATCACAAGTCCCTATCGGGATAACAAAAGGTGTATCAATGTATCAAAACATAAAGTGTCAAAGTGTGATCGAATAGTAAAGCTATGATGGGTCAGGGTGAGGCCTCACACCTATTGAGCATCCTCCCATAGAACCTGTGAAGGAAACTATGGTCATTCCTGCTAGTTCTCAACATGTGGTAAGCAAAGCTAAACGTAACAAATCTGCTAATGAATGCCATAAGAAGCGTAGAGCTAATGCTAGAGCTTGTGCTTTTGTTATTCATAATTCTTTACCTTCTTTTGACCAACCTATGCCTGATGTGTCGAAAGAAGTCAATATTCATAATGATGTTAAGATAAATGAGTATGATGATCCTATTCATATCTTAGAACCCATTTCAATCAACCTTGATGAGGAGGACGCTCTCGATGATCCTATTGATCTTAGTGATGAATATGAGACCATTGATCTTGATAATGATCTACCTCATGTGCTTTCAACTTAGTTAACAATTACACCTAGTATTGAGCATTGCGATTCTCAAGAGGATCCTTGTTTGGAATTGGCTATCATTCCTACTATATTGGATATAGTCCCTTTTGTGAGTTTCCCACCTTCCATCAATAACATAAACCAAGATGGGGAGGGTCGACAATGTGCTTGATTGGCTTATCTTTTATGGTAGCCCTTTTTGTGTTTGCTTGTTGTAATGTGCTTCTCCTGTAATGTATTTTCTGAATGTTTGTTAGATTCTTTTATACAACCCTTGTTACTTTTTTGGTACAAGGTGATAAAGGACTCAAATCTATTGTACAATTCCTTTATATGTATCTATATTCTTCTATATGTTGTTTCATGTTATGTTGTACTCGTACTATTATTTGTAACTTTTTTCCTTGTATAGTCTTCTTGGATCTGTGACATGGTAGCACTAATTCTTTTTGGTCTCCATGTTGTGGTTTGAAAAGATTCTTCTTCGTAACTCTTAAAGTTTTCTTTCCTCCTTTGTGATTGTAGTTCTACTTTCTTTAGGGAATGATGTCAATTCATTTGTAATAATATCATATTCTATGTACATGTTATCTTATGATCATACTGACCCCACATTAGGTAGATCCCTCTTGTGTTTTTATGTATGTTTATGTTTTTATTCCCCTTGATTTGTCTTCCTTTGGGGGCATCTCGTAGTGGAAATGTAATTCGTAGAGTTGTTTATGTTTCCGTTAAAACCATTGCTCCTGTTAAAGTGTTAGCAATGAATTTAATGTGGTGGCATACACTCTACTCACTTTTTGTACACACACATGTTCAAAATAGTTTTCAAGACTTAAAAATTTTCCCTTTATGGATTAAAAACTAATCCTTAAAGCATGGACATTTTTACTTTTTTTTTTTAGGATCTCTTGATCCCTCGAGTTTAAATTTACACAGATCTCTTGATCCCACCAGTTTTTTATTTACAATGTTTTTGATCCCTTTAAGAATGGATCTCCTTGATGGGTTGACTAGTGAGTAGCCACATTCACTAGGTGGTTCAACTCCATCTTTCCAGTTACGCTTTTTGTGTGGTTCAGAATGGGACATAAGTTCTCATTGGGCAAGATAATCACACCCTTTTCTCTCTCTTCTTAACTAAGTGATGTATCTCTTATTATGATCTTAGGGTTGATGAAGACTTAATTCCCTTGGGGGCTTGAGGATTTCTTTGTCCCTTTTGATTCCAATAATATTGTCTGTTCTGTATGTTCTCCTTTACCAAGAGTTTGTGTTGAGCTCATACTCTAGCTAAAGTGGGGTCTAAATGTATAGTCAAAAAATGGAAGCACTTCTATTATAGAATTTTTTATCCTTATGAGTAAGTGGTTTGGGGTCGTATCAAGCACCTTGAATGGTTCTTGATTTAGACTTGGCTTTCCCCCTATTTTTCCCTTCTTTCCACTTCCTTCCAACCTAATTTCTATATTTTGGACTGCAGACCTGAGAACTTGGACCTCAAGGTCAGGGTTGACCTTTCTAGTCTATCTCAACCTTAACCCTAACCTAGGTCAAGGTCAACCTTGATCTTGACCTAGGGTTCAGATCTTGAGGTCCCATAGTTTTTGGATGTCGGTCTTTGCAAAAGTCATTTTCGGCTTCCAGGTCGATTGTTTCAGGTTCCAAAGCATTGATTCCTAAATTATATTTAACTTAGGTCCTCTCCTAGGGGTAAAAGATTTAATGGAAATTTAATTCTTCTATGTCAGCCTCCTTAGAAGATTGTGCCCTAATTTTATATAAAAAGAGGTTCTCTCCTCTCATTTTCTCTAAGCGATATTGAGCAAGAAGAAGTCCTCTATTGAAGCGTAAGCATCCTTGAGCAATTGAGAAACATCATCAAGTGAAGATTCAAGCAAGAAATAAAGAAAGGTTTGAAACAAGGATTCATCCATCTTCAAGCATTATAGCATCCATTTTCATGAAGAAGATCCATTGGAGGCCATTGAAGGATTCAAGCTACATAGTTCCCTTTTGGTGATCTCTCCATCCATCTTCTTCCAAGCCTCTTCATAATCAAGAACCCATTCAAGACTTGGTGTTGGAGATCTACAAGAAAGATATTGAAGAAATCCTACATTATACATTCCACATTCTAGATACATTGGTGCATACATACTTGTGGATTGAAGGATTTAAATCCTCCACAAGGACTTTTACAAGCAAGGTGAATTTATGTATTTACTTTGTCTATTTCTGCAATTTCAATTACATATATTTGAGGTTAATTCTAAAATCAGGGTTTGACTAAGGCAAACCCCTTCCCCCAACAAACAAACCTCTTTTTCTTGCAGGTATAGGTTTAGGACTATGGATTTGGACTCAGATCTGGATACCCTTTTCGACATTCTATCAGGCTCCGCAAACAGATTCTCTGTCAGACCTGTGTAGGTCAAGGTCGACATTATTGGGTTAGGGTCAATATTTGTGGGTCAAGGTCAACCTTTTTCATAATACGGTGTTGGATTGGAAAAATATTTCCGGGTTTTTTTTGTCTCTACGTTCTGGTTCCAGATCATACTTGAGTTTTTTTAGAAACAGAGTACAGACCTCAAAAAATAGAATTCTTTGATCTGCAATTCTTTAAGGTTGGTTCTTCTTCTCATCCTTTTCAATTACTGTCATTTATCATATCTATATAATCAATTAATAGATTTTAAGATCCTCTTCTCTTTACTCTCATTTCCAAATGGTTGATTCATTTGTGCATTAATCCCTCTTTTAGGTTGATCAACTTGTATCTTGCATTTGAACATTTGGGGATAAAGGTGGAACATCTTATCTTAATCATAATCACATTTCAATACAAACATAATTTAAATGTAAAGGTTAGGGAAATACACAATCAAACCCTAATAAAAATAAACCAAAAGAAAACATTCATTTTTCTTCCTTTACAGTTGTAACTATTTAATATGGTCATCAAAATTCTCCATAATATCTTCATCTGTCATAGTACCTCCTTGATTTTTGACTTCATTCACAACACTTTAGACTCTATAAAATATCTTTCAATGTCTTCACCTTCTTCCATTCTCAAATTTTCCTATCTACACTTAGCATTCAACTGCTTTGATAATTTAACTCTATCATTTCCTTCATATATCTCTTTCTAATTTTCCCAAACTTCATAAGCAATATTCACTGAAATAACTTTTGTCAACTCAATTTTTGTTAAAGCACTGAAGATAACATAACTCTCTCTTTCATTCTCCTCATGATCCAAAATCTTATCTGTAGTAGTAGGACCATTCAGTGGTGCAACATATTTTGTCTCAACAAATTTCCAAGTAGTATAGCTCAGGGAATTTAGATAACCTTGCATCTGTACTTTCCAAAAACTATAGCTGGATCCATCAAACATAGGAATTGATAGTTTGTGTGCCATCATATCTACCTCAAGTGGTTAAGCTCTCATTCGAGGAACCAAAGCTTTGATACCAATTGTAGAACAATTAGGATCACTGAGAGGGGAGTGAATTAGTTATCATAATTTTTTTTCATTAACTTAATCAATCTGAAGCAACCTTAATTCAATGAGATAAACATAACAGATATAAAATTTAAAGCACAAAGGAACATCGAACACAATGAACACCAAATTTACATGGAAAACCCAAGATGGGAAAAACCATAGAGAAACTAATTCTCATGAATAAGAACACCGATTAAGATGACACTGGTTAAGGTAATTTTTACAAAGGATCACTATAGGTAAGGCTCATTGCCGATAGGCTCACTACTAGTCAGTCTAACTTACCTAAATACATAAACCAACTATCACAATTTAAACTTGACTAACTATTGAAATAAGAAATCATGAGAAAGAATTCCACCACTGAAATATTTCACACCAACTGCAACATTGAAGAATAGAACAATTTGATATCACTGGTTGCATACAGTCAACACAAATAATGATGTCTGAATATCTTCTCTTCAAGTTCTCTTTTATTTCATACATTATCTTCATCGAACATAAATCATGCTCTACATATACCATTCCATACTTTCATATGCCTTCATGTCAGTCAACCACAATATTAATTATCATTTTACAAAGTCGACCACATACAATTTAAAAATAGGTTAAGAGACATTCCCGTGGTGGAAGGAAAGAAACATAGACTACACAAAAATCTCCTCACTCAATACAATACACTATCCACTCATCACACTATCCGAATCCAAAGAATAAGGTCTACACATGATAATGCATATTATGTTGCCGAACCACAATTACAGATATAAAGATAGGTCCAGACCCAAAAGAAAGTATCTTAGTATGTTACACCATGAATTGGACCAAGAAAATTATGATCAAAGATAAAATGTTATAGCACATCATCTGAAGCACACTAATTACCGATCAAAAAATCCCAATAGAACCACAACCGATCAACCAAAATATGTTGACATCAATGACAACCATTAATGATAACAACAATAATCAAAATAATATTCCAACAATTCCAACATAAATGATCTATACTCTTACTGTCTTGATAACACAACATGCATTTGTTAACTAATTGGGATCCTTTTTTATTCAAATTGTCTATATTAAGGATTTTATTGTGAACAACAATCCATTAGAAACAATTGATTTTAGGGATAAGTTTAGGAATCCAAACTTTCATCCAATCCAACCGCTAAGGTCTAAGGAGAGGAAGCTGCATTAAGGAATAGGATGACTTGAAAGATAAATCACCTAAAGGATTTTCCTCTAAACCTATTCATACTATTTATCTTGTTCTAGAAGAAAGATTTCTCCCAGATAACCAATAATATCCTCAACACTCCTTTCCCAATCCACTTGTTTACCATTCCTTAACTGTATGTTTCTAATGAACTGTTCTTTGATATTAATCCAAATAGGTTTGACACTTCTAAAATATGTAGTCCTAAAATTTCTCTCCGACCAAACTACTACAACAATCCTTTAAGCCATCATTTGTAATGGTTGAGGAGAAAGAGATTTCACCCCTTCAAACATCCTTCTAAAATAACTTATCTTTACCATTGCCCACAACCTTACCAACACCTCTCCTTATCACCTCCCTATATTTAAGTAAATTATTTCAAATAACCGAACCATAAGGGCATACATTCATCATGCAGGAAAACATTACAATTATTCCCTTTAAGGTATTTAGCCCTTGAGATAAGTACCCAATTCTTAGAACCTTGGAGAGACTACCATCCAATTTTAGAAAGAAGGACCTAATTGAATATTTTTAGTCTCCTTATTCCCATGCCACCTTTTTTTTAGGGGTGCAAAATTTATCCCAATTGAATAAGGAGAGTTTTTCCTTATCTTCCGTCCCTGTTCAAAGAATTTTTTTTGCAGTTTTTCTATTTGATCAACCACATAGGCCGAGATTTTAAACATGGAAATATAGTAGACATGAAAATTTTGAAGGGAAGCCTTGAGGAGTTGGACTTTACCATCTTATATAAGTATTTTACCTTTCCAATCAAATAAATTTTTATTGAATCTTTCAATAATACTATTCCAAAAGGTATTGCTAGTATATTTAGAGATTAAGGGGAGATCAAGGTAAGAGGCCAGAAGATTAGTAGCTTGACAACCTAAAATATCCATAACTTTTTGAACCACTCTTGCTTCAACCTTAAAGAAATAGATTTTTCTTTTATTATAATTTATAAACTGACCTGAGACAATACCATAGTCTTTGAGAAAAGTCTTCCATTGTTTATCCTCGAAGAAAAACTAGTGTCATCCATGAATTGTTGGTGGGTCTCAATAAGGAAGAAGCAATGCCTATAATATATCCTTGTCCAAGAATTTTTGTACAATTCCTTCCCAAAAGTCCAACAACTGAAATGAACAAATAAGGTGAGAGGGGGTCACCTTGTCTAAGGCCTCTAACACATCAAAAGTACCCCTTAGGGGATCCATTAATAAGAGAACAACAATATGGAGTGGTATAACAAGCTTCCAGAATATTTAAGAACCTACCTTTGAAACCAATTTTTTGAAGGACCTTTGTTAGAAAAGGCCCTAAGACTCTATTAAAGGCTTTGGATATGTCAACCTTAAGAACCATACTTGGCCTCTCAATGACATGAATTGAATGAACTTATTTCATGAGTGATAAAAAAAAATCCATTATATGTCTCGCATTAATAAAACCTTTTTGGTTCGAAGAAACCCATTTGTCTAAGACCGTTTTGAGCCTGAAGACCACAAGCTTAGACAAGATTTTATAGATAGTGTTATAGAGGCTAATTGGGCAGAAATCCTGAATCGAGGAGGCATCCTCTTTCTTGGGGATAAAATATATAAAAGTGGCATTAACGTTATTAAGGATACAATAAAACATGATAATTTTTGGTTCAAATAAAATGCTAATTTTGAGGAATTAAATATAAATTTTGAAGTTGGCATAAAAAGGAAACGTTTAAATGATTTGATCAAAGAAACCAAATTTAAGGTAATAATTTTTATGTTGATTCATCAAGTTAGTTTATATGAAAACATGGTTATGTTGAGGTATGTAATATTGACTAATTTACTTTTCTTGATGTGCTTGTATTCAATGAACTTACTGACATGGACAAAGAAATATGTATTGAAGAGTATATTGTAGCAATAATTGATACATTTATTTGATGAATCATGCTACAATATGAGTCTCTTAAACCTTCTTACTTGGTTATTCATCATGTTTTTAATATATTTTGATGGTAATAGAGATAAAAGTTTTGATACATCAAATACCTTTAAAAAAGGTTATCATAATCAATTGAGTGAGACTCTTCATTTTCATGATAATATGATTAATTTGGAACTTTCATAGGATAACATCATAACAAATAATTTTTTTAATTGATTAAATAATTTATTTATGATGAGGTTCAAATGACAGGACATATTATTTGGATGGAACATGCGGACATAAGTTTTCTAGGATTTTGGTTGTGAACCTAGATAATGAATTCAAAGACAAATTATGTGTCCCATGGATTGTAACCATGTATTCCTTACCATTTGAGAATGGAAGTTACCTACACTTATTCCTAAACCATCAAGCTTGTGTTGAGTTGGGTAGGTAGTGCAGGGAATGTTGGTTTTCTTTAGTTTTAGTTTTCTTTTGGTTCTTTTTTTGTTTGTTGGTTTGGTATTCTTCTTTTTGGTTTTTTTTTTTATCGAGTTTTTTTTTTTATGTTGTTGACATCCTAATTCTTGTTTTCAATTTTTATATTGTCAATGGTTTTTAATCCTATTTTGGTTTTAGTTTAGTTTTATTTGTTTAGATTTCTCCTTTTTTGGTTTTTTTTTTGAAGGTTTGGTATCTTTGTGAAATCCAAAGTATTGTTAGAACTTTTTCTATTGTTAATAGTTTTAAAATCATATTTTGGTTTTCCTTAGTTTAGTTTTGTTTTTTCTCTCATTTTGTTTCTTAGTTTGGTCTTCTCCTTTTTGGTTTCTATAGTGTCATAAATTGTACATCTTTTCTAGGATTTTTAATTCTATACTCTCCTAACATTCATTTTAGTGTGTCTCATTCTATTATGCATTATAGGAATTCATTATGAATTTAATTAATAATTAAATAAAAATATGAGTCTTCTCTTAATTAAATCTCACCAAAATCCTATGTGAGCCCCTTAATTCTTTCATCCCCTCATTAATTTCTTTCTCACATATGCCATATTTTAGCATATGTGGGCTCCCATACTTGACCCTACCACTCTACCTCAATTTTGATAAGGTTTCTACCTTCCTCTTAGCATTATGAATCCTAGGTTCAAATTTGAGCCTGAATTGGTGGGAGTAGGTTGCCTCGGGTGACCTGCTCCTTGTATTTAGGGCCAAATTCAAATCATTGAAAAATTAGCTTGCTGAAGTAGGAAATTAAAGGCTGCATCTTATTTCTCTGAAGTTCACATCCCAAAATGCTAGGAAGATGAATAAAAGCAAGTGAACCCCCTCATTTGTGACAATGATCAAGTAATTGTGAAAGACTAGATCTGCAATTTGAAGATCTCCTATGAGGTGAAGGTTTGTGAATCAAGGAAAAATAAACAAGCATAAAGATTTCAATCCATTCTTTTTCATCAACATGGAAGCTTCAAGAGATGTTTTAGGATAACAGGGAAATATGACTGATAATTTTCTTGTACCTCTACCTTTAGGTATTGTATAATTTCATGTTATTCTCATATTTCTATAGACAAGCTTCAACTCTAAATTTATCATTTCAAGTAATGTGATTCATGTACTCTTATTTTCAATATCATTTAGGATTTTTATCTTACACACTTGAGTACATCTCTAGGTTAATTTTATACATTTTAGCTCATAGTAATCACAGACACATAATATTCAAAAGTATACACAAGTCTAATTTTTGATATCAACTATTTGTGGAGGTGGAAATCACCAAAACATAGGGTTGACTAAGGAAAAACCATACATAGCCACACACACACACACACACACACACCATTTTTCATTTTTGCGGTTTCAACTACAAGTTTCAAAAGATTTGGTTAGAAGAAAGCATCTCCATACACTATCATAGGCTTAGATATGAAGTTTCAACCTTAGATCCTAGGACCCAATTTCCCAAGGTTCTCAGTCCCAGAACTCAGTTGCCTAGGGAAACCTAGTCCCCCTAGATGCTATTTAAATTTAAAGGGGAGCTACTATATACTTTACAAAACTCTGATCTTGAAACCTGTGAAGTAGATCAATTTTGGGATCTAGTCGCACTGCCTGAGCGAGTCCTAAAACCATATTATATATTAGACATAGGTGCACAATACTATTTTTGATCAAGAAAGGGGATTCTCAACCTAGTTTTTCTACCCTCTTTCCTTGAATCATATTTTGGTGAACCCAAATCCTTATATATTTCTTATGATTCATTTGTTTATATCAGATTTGTATGCAAATAGTTAAATTGATGCTTATTGCATTGTATTTATTTATATTTTTTTCCAAAAATAATAAAAGGTACAAAGTAATTTATTTTCATGCATTATTATGTGTGCTTTTTTAGTCATTTGATGCTTTCTTTTATTAGATTATCTTATTTAATTGCAAGTCTTTCCTTTCTTAAATTAGAAACATGTCAGATTTATTTTTACAAGACTTTAGTGCCTTTGATGAGTTGTTCATTAGTTATGAGTTTGATATATTGGATGAAGCCCTAAATGACTTCATCTTTATTAAGCATTACTCTACGACTCCTAAGCCATCATTTTTCCAAAATTGATGAATATGATACATGTGAGTAGTTATAAAAATGAAATAGAAACAAAATATAATTGTTGTTCAACTTTGTCAAGATACTCCTCAACCAACAAACAAACCCATGATGGTTGTTAAAGATAGTAGCAATCATAATATCCCTAAAAATCCCAATAAACCTTTTATAGTTGTTAAAGGGAGTAGAAAAATTCCTTTGACTTTTGTAAAAAAAAAAAACCCAAAATTACAATGCGGTTTCTCACATATACAACACGAGGAATAATATACAACCTACTAATCCAATTGTCCCTAATTCTCTTCCCACTTCTCAACTGGTACTTTTTTCTTCACTTGGTTACAAGAGGCCTTAATCAAGATGAATATACCACATCCTACGAGACCTAATAGCATGACTTCCTTATTGGAATGTATGTATGCAACTAAAGATGAAATTGTATTTTATCAAAAAGGGTTGGATCCTTTAGAAGTTATAAATCAATTCGATCATCTTCTAATCATGGTCCTTATTAACAGAAATACTGGGAGAAGAACCTTAATTGATAATGGATCTGGTCTTAATATTTGTAGTATCAATTTATTGCATAAAATTAATGTGGATACTTCTCTCATTCAACCCGATTCCCTTTCTATTTGTGGCTTTGACATTGCTTAAGAATCATTGGGTACCACTTCTTCACCTATCAATGTAGGTATTTTTAATTTACCTACACCTATCCATGTCATGCATGATACCCTTTCTTATAACATTCTTCTAGGGAGACCATGGTTGCATGTTGTGCAAGCTATCCCTTCAAATCTTCATCATGAAGTAAAGTAATCTATAACAATATCATGTATACCATTGAAGCTGATCATAAGCTAAAAATTTATTTACAAACAAAACCATATTTTGAATCTCCTTCTATCGCTTCACCAATTCAACAAGAAAAAAACATCTTCTCCTAAAGATACCATTTCACACAAAGTGTTGTTTTGGAAGACAATTGGGGATCCTTATATTTCACACCTTTGTGGGAGAATATTGTTAGTCCTAAGGGTTGAATATTATTGAGAGGGGGTGATCAGTAATCTAAAATATTTGCAAATTTCCACTTCTTCAACTCAAAATTGACATTCACAAATTAACCTTTTGATAAGTAAATCAAACTTTATCAAATAAAAACATCCACCACATAACAAAGATATTTTCATGTGGAAATCCAAATGCGTGAAAACCACTATGGGAATGAAGACCCCCAAACAATGTAATCTTTTGAAGTACGCCCTGTTAGGAGTTTACAAAGACACTGTTAGGTGCCACCCAGTTATGGGATTTACATCTAGCTTTGTTAGGAGATTTACCCTATTAGGAGATTTTAAACTCAAGTTAATGAGACACTTTGTTAAGAGATTTACAAATAAGACCTGTTAGTGTCTATTCGATTAAGCGATTTACAATAGGAAAGCTGTTAGGGTTACTTGATCTGGAAATAACAATTCCCCTCTTGAAAGAATAACAAATTTATTCCCAAGGTTCTCAGTGGTTGTGGTACAACCACTTAGAAAGATCATTCAAAGATAAATGTGAATGTTCACAAGGAGGCCTTTGATGGTATGATTCAAACTCAATTAGTAAAACAAACTTTAACACTTTTTTAATTTTCTTGATGTTCAATGTATGCAATTTCCTAGCAATGCAGATCTAATTTAAATAAATTACGATGATTTCCTATCTTAACAGATTTCCAAAAATTATCAAAAGGCTGAGTAACAAGAATTATAAGAAAATGTACTAAGAATGAAATCTAACGGACATAAACCATTGTTGAATCATGCTTGCAAACTAAATGATAAAAAGATGGAAACCCGCAAAACATGAATAAGATGAACTCACAATTCCATGTTCAAGAGATGAAATCTTTTAAAGAAAATTTACCCAGATGAAACATTTTCCAAAATCTATCAAATCGTGAAGCCACCAGAAGAACACACACATGAGACAAAATTATATTTAACCCAATAGAATGAATCTTTCCAATCATTCGTCACAACAAGATGAAGAAATAAAAATAAACTCCAAACCAATTAATCAGAGATGCATTCACAATAAAATACAGTTGGCTCTCTGAAATAAATGAACAAGCATGCACATTTTCATCAATTTTGCATAGACAACAAAAGAATTACACCATTAATGAAGCACAAAAAACCTATATCTTTATTGCATAAAATATCCCCTCCTAATTAAATATTTGTAATGAAATATATAATGCTTAAACCTAGAAAATTAGAAACCTGTAGCTAGGGTTTCATCTACACACAACATGGCGTAATAAAATTAAATCTACTGTCTAATAGTGCAAGAATACTCCTAAACTAATTTCTAACAAGTTTACATGGATTTTCATTCATGTGTACATCAAATACATGCAAAATTGGACTGTAATCAACCCCTAAAATGAAGGAAATCAAACTACAGTTCCACCATTTCTTCTTCATCTTGCATGAGGTTTTATCTTGACCTTTTCTTTCATGCTTAAAATGCAAAAATGACCTCCAACTTGCATGTAATTTGCCCACAAAATGAATCTCTATAAAAAATGTGACTGAAAAATGCGTGCCTAAGAATTTTGGGGTTGTTGACCTCCAAAAAATGTTATGTTGAAAAAATGACTAAGTCTGGAGTTCGGTGACTTTGTATTTTTGGAGTTGTGGACCTCCAAAAATGCAACTCTGAAAATTGGCTAAGTATAAAAAAATGGCTAGACCTCAAAAAATGGTTAAGTAAAAAATGACTTGGTTTAGGAATTTTGGGGTTGTGGACACCTCCAAAACTCCAAAACTCCAAAAATGTCATGACTAAAAAATGTCAAAGTAAAAAATGACTTGGTTTAGGAATTTCAGGGTTGTGGGCACCTTCAAAACTCTAAAACTCCAAAAATCTCATGACTGAAAAAATGGATAAATAAAAAATGACTAGGTTTAGGAATTTCAGGGTTGTGGACATCTCTGAAACTCCAAAAATATCATGACTAAAAACATGGCTAAGTCTTCTGGTAGGATCCTGGGATGATCTTTGTGGAATCTCTTTGCAACTTCTTAGAGTTCATCAAAATTGAGTAACTCCATAAAGTTCAACTTCCCCTGTTGGCTCTTCCTAAACCTGGAAAGATATGCTTCAAACTTATGAAATTCTTCAATGTCATCCATGATTTACTTCATATTTTCCTTGAACTAAAACACCTGTTGCAATCATATATTGCGTTCACTGCGGTCACAATTCCCATGAATTGTTGAACGATATTCTTGGTAGAATATAAATTCTCTTTGTTCTTATCTTCATAGAGCTGCAAGTCAATCCTATCAAAGAAATTCTCTAACTCATCGGTTCATAATATGCCACATCGATATTCTTAGTGCTGCAATAAAAAAGGACACCTCATCAACAATATTTATTGAAAACAATAAATTATACTTTAGAAACTAAGTCTACATGCAAGTAAATTAAATCTAACTCTAAAAAGGAGACAAAGAAAGCCCTAAACCTGATTAAGACGCAACAAGAACTGAAGAGAACCCCTTTAGTGCATCTTTCAGACATACCTAGAAAAAATTAACTCTAAAAACACATAAACAGAAAAGAAGCAAAAAAGGGAAAAGAAAAGAGAGGGAAAAAAATAAAAAAGTTGACTCAACCGACATCCAACTAGCGGGAGAACATGGGCCCACAATCTGATGCACCAAATGCATAATCAAATTGACCATAAGGATCCCTCAAAGAAACTAAAAGAGAAAAAAGGGGAGGTCCCCATTTGGCCAAGTGGCCAAAATGGGGTGTGTGTTGTGAAGCCACAAGAAATAGCCCCAACAAAAGGATAACCGACCAAGGAATTTCTTTACTGAAAAAAAACCTCTCCAAACCTACCTCGCAATAGACTGACTATAGATATTTTCTCATAGGAGAATCATTTTTACAACCTCTAAATTGAAGTCAAATTGTTGAATTGTCTGATGTGTGATATTGTGTGTTGATTCCATTTAAACCTTGACAAAAGTATCCCAAGTGAATGCAAACAAAATACCATTCTTCACACAATCAACATAGGTTCCCTAGGAAGAGCTCTACTACCAGTTAGGCATCTATATACCCAACAAAGTTTCCTATGTTTTTTCAACCTAAGATTGCTCTATTTCTAGTCAAGCATCCATAGCCCTGGTAGAGATTTCTAGGATCACCCTTGTTAGTATTCAAAATCATTGAGAGGGGGGGGGTGAATTAGTGTAAGCAGGTACTTAATAATTTTCACCACTGATCTAACAAAGTTAATCAACAACTTTCAAATAATGAAACACATAACTGATGATATCAAATAGAAGTGAATAACATCAAGTATCCACATAAGAAACAAAAATAACACACATATTTTTTAGGTGGAAACCCTTGTAAGAGGGAGAAAAACATGGTGGGGATGACATTGACAATCCCACTACTACAATAAATGAGTTTTCTCTGTTAGGAGCTACAAATCCTTTTTGAGGGTTCACCTTGTTAGGAGTGACTAGTACACTATTAGGAGTACAATTAGATAAGTTATGATCTACCTCACTAGAGGATTTCAAAACTCCAATAAATAAGTTACCCTGTTAAAGTATTTACAATAGGAACCTGTTAGGTTTCACCCGGTTAAGGGATTTTGCTTGTTGCAACTGCTAGGGAACAAAAAGATAAATGATCTAGAAGTAGAACTAATTGCATGTCAAATGTGATATGTTCTCTTCTTTCTAGTACTACACTAATCTCTTCTCCTTCAAAATATGATTTATCCACTTAAAAAATATGATCGCAAGCCTAAATCAAAATGATTTAGGTCATCTTAAATAGTGCTATCTTTTGGTCACTTAAAACCTAGAAAATTTCCATCATAGTCGAAATAAAGTATTGACCAACCACCTCAAGATTAGTGATAATAATACCTAATATGTTGGAATTAAATGTAATATCCATTTTTATAAATAATATTTGACCTCAGATCCACCGCCTTAATTGATTTATCATGAAATTATGATCGGTCACCCAATAGGTACATTGTCTTCCACATCAAAAACATAATTCAATCAAAAAATCAAATTAGCTATCGCAGTCATAACCATGGATTCAACATACCATATGAATGTCTCCTCTAAGATCACATTATCTGATTTACTCTATAACTTGACCGCTACCAATTTAACTGATTGAAACTATTCTTCATATACACCTCCTATACATTGGTCAACATAGTTAACTATTTCTTCCTTTTATCGATCATCTACAAATCTTACTGGTCACTCCAATCATATTAAATGATCATGTTTCCACCAATGAAAACCAATTATGTATATTTTTATGACCAATCTTTAGATCACCTCCAAAAACTACCATAATTCCAACAACCCCTTTTATCCTGACTTGAGCATTTTTTTTAACATTACATTTGGGTAGATTAATTAGTAATCCTTTTGAATTGTGCTCATCTTCTTTGATATTTGAATTTATTGAACTATCTTCTTCAATATCTAAATTTCAATATGGTCTTCCTTTAATATACCTTATTGAATGATTAAGGTCGCTCAACCATATTTGTATACTTATAAGCCCCTTTGTAGATTACTTAGTAATCTTTCTTTTCTTATCACGCTCTTTACCTTTTTTAGTTGGGGTTATAAGGTTCTTAACCAATGGTCATCCATGCCAATGCACTAATAATGAATTTTACTAACACCCCACCAAGAAGCTCATGTTTTCGGTATCACCCTTTAAAGTGTACTTGCGATTTAGACGGTTAGCATCAGACACTCTTTAGATTGTCAATGAAAAAAAACTTCCACTACAAAATTTTGCATATCATTTCTTGCGAGGACATGTTCTTTGGGATCTTTTGGCTAAGAAGTACATTTGTCTTCTATTGAGATCTAGTTGGGGTGGACCACCTAGTTGGAAACAACCCCAACAAAACACTAACCCTCAACACCAAATAAAGGGAAATGAGAAAACCAAAGAAAACAAAACAAAACCAAGGAAACACTAAATAAAACTAACTACTAAAACACAAAGAGAAACTAACTAACACCTACCAAATTAAAAATAAAGTTAAATTATATACAAAAAATTAGAACAACAAGCATATGATTTGCTTATTATTTGATTTTTCTTTCTATGAAGTAGCTATAACCCATTCCACATAGTTCTAATGAATGAAAACTCATCTTTGTACTTAGAAAAATAAAATTTGGGCAAGATTTGTTCAAATTTTGTGTATAAATCATACAAAATCACAAGTTGTGGAAACTCTTCATGATCATGATTAATCCAAAAACATGTTTTATTACCCTTAGAATTGTATTCAAATTGAAAATTATTGAATTGAAATGGATATTGGAAAGATACAACCTGATTTAATGAGTACTCAACCATGGGTGTATACTCACACAACAAGATTTCTTCTTCTAGAGGTCTTAAATAAGGGTAAACATTTCCATCCTCCTAAAGTTCATACACACCATAAGAAAACATATGCATTAGTGATGTACTATACCTACCATTACAACAAGTTTTAAATGATAAAGCATCAAGATTGTGATCCTTGTTATAATTATCATTAGCCCTAAATAATAAATTATCACATTTAACATAATTAGGACTAACAACTTCAACCATAAAAATGGCCTTTGAATTGTAAGAATCATTAGTATCGTCAATAAAATCATTGTCTCCCTCAAGCCTTGAATAAAAATGTTCAAAATTTACCTTACCTTGTAAGGCAATCTCCCAAGCCAACCAGAAGTCAGGCCAACTCACTTCTAGATGAAAATCAAATGGATGAACTCCACATGAATTGGGTACAACAAGGTTTGATATGTGCACGAAATACCCGCAACTTGATATTTATTTAATCAAACATGAAACCAAATTAAGTATTTTTTCTATCTCACCCGTTGATAGAGATAAAGAGTCACCCTTTTTGTTTATTTAGAAGTCTTGATAATCATCTACCACATGACATGATTTTTTATCTTTATCACATTCCTGCAAATCATCATCAACTGAATGCATGAGATCAATAACAATAGAGTTATGAAAACACACCCTCATTCCACATTGGTGGCCATGTGTGAGTGTTGCAAACTCTAGGACAACCATTTGATCATCCTTTTGAACCTCTTGTATCTCCTCCATTTGATTTTCATCATGATTAGCATTCAAACAATAAAGGGCATCGTTACTCATGATTTCATAAGAATAGACTTCTTCTTTTTCACTTATCATGAAAATGTCTATAATTTCATTCTCTGCATCATTTTGAATTGTCTCACTCTCATTATTTTGTATGATGACAACTTTAACTTCCTCATCAGGCAAGTAAATATCTTCCAAAGTCTCATGGGTTTGATCACATTCATCTTCTTCCTTCCTTGATGACTATCCCAATGATCTACTATAGGAATTATTAACTCTTCTATACTCATCTTTCCTTTCAAATAAAAGTCCATCTTTCCAAGGAAAACAAGGCAATCTACCTCACAATGTTGGTTTGTGAGGTGTATCCTATATTTTTCCATCCATGCAAAATCTGATGATGACATAGAAATACCTAATTTTTGCAACCTCTCATTTAGTCTACTTTGTTCAAGTGGAATATTCACCCAACATAGATTATGGGTATCTGCATCTTCATCATGTGAACCTTGATCAATCTCAAAAAAAGTCATTAAAATTACCTTGTGAAGATGACAAAGATTATGTGCTATTTCATCCTTCATGGTAATATTTATGGGGCAACATTGAAAATGTCTCATCCTCTTGGATTTTTCCATCATTTATTGATACTTCATGATTGATTTTTGCAGAAAAATAATTGGGTAACTTGAGTTCTTGATTGAAATAATATTTTAGACACATTTCATCTTCATTGTGGCACAAATTATCATACTCATATGACTGAACAACAAGCTTTCCATTTGAAATATCATCATGATTTGATGCATTGAGCACTAGAGTATAACAAGAATATGACAATATAGTCAGAGGAGCATCATTGGGAGGTAAAATACTTGCATCCAAGGTTGTAGCATAGAAATTTTGAATCCAATTCTAATCTTGAAAATGATTGATATGATTCTTTCTATTGGCTGATTGCATAATTTGGAGATCAAGTAAGATTTAATTGGTTGCATGAGATGATTGCGAATAATTTGATGTGTTGAATGGATTGACATAGGGCTTCAATGATTGACATCATTCAATCAATTTCATATTGAAACTTCCATTTGGATTATTCATACCATTTGTAACATCATATCCACATTGTGCTAGAAATAGAGCCTTGTTGAATGCATCATGCAAGGTAGAAATCTAGCCAAAATATCTAATTGTACTTGCAAATAAGACATCCAAAAACCATAGATAATGTTCTTTTAGTATCGAATCATGCACCATCCTTCTTGAATCTTGAACCCTTTGATACATGAGAATAAATCGATGATTAAACTAGGCAAAAGACTCTTGAGGTTTCCTTCTAACAACAACGAAATAGAATAAAGAATCTTGTGTAGTCACATTGTGATAAAATTATATTAAGAATAAAATTTATAGTTCAACCCATGAGAAAACCAAATTGGATGGATGTCTCACATACCATCGAAGCACTACACCTTGAAATATATTGACAAATAGATTGCAAACAACATCTTCATGTTCAATTTCAAGAAAAAACATTAGATCCTTGCAAATCCTTACATGATTCTGATAGAATAACTAAGAGGGTGGGGGGGGGGGGGGGGGGTTGAATCAGTGGCCTAAAAAATTAATCCAATAATCCAACCAAAACTTTATACCACAAACATAAAAATTCCAGTTATCTCCAGTCCTACAAGATGCATGCCTTTAAGTAATCTTATCATATATATACTGCTCGGTGTTTATACTATTTATCCTTTCCTTAATATTTCTTGAATAGCAGTCTATCTTTTCTTAACCTTTTCCAAAATATAGTAAATAACTTAGTGTTTACCAATCAATCCTGTTTTAGTAATGTGTAAAGAAAAACATCAAAGCAATGAATCATATACACATTTGACACATGGATTTTTAACGTGGAAACCCTGTTAGGGGAAAAACCACTTGGGACTAGTAACCCAAAATTTTCACTCTTCTGAAGTGAGCTTGGTGAAGAGCCAACCCTGTTAAAGGTTACAAACACACTATTAAGTGTGACCTTGTTAGAGGATTTAAAATTAATAGTTTATCACTTGACCTAGCATTCACTATGCTGTCAACATGAAAACCTTTTGATACTCCTTGGGATGTATCTCAATATATAAAGGATGGTTAAATCCCACTTTGTTAAGAGATTTTTTGAATCAATGGTTAAACTGAAACAATATATGATCTATTCATAAATATAACTTAATCTTGTAGATGTTCAGATCTATTGTAAGATCATAATACCTCTTCTAATCAATGTTCTCTTCAATTACTTTGCTCCACTTCTTTCTACTCAGTGAATGTTGTTGCTTGTCTGTTGCTCAGTGTCTGCATAATTCTTAGCTCTGCTCTTCAGCTTGTATGATCATATCTACATGAAGGCTTCTATATTCACCATAATTCTCTTTAGCATTCCTCCATTTCATAATGAGTTACTTGTCTCTTTATATAGACATGATTTCACCATTCTTCTTTCCTTCTTGTTTTATTTGTTGATCACTTCTTGATCTGTAAAGCTCACCATGCTTGCTTTAGTTTTAATCCATAAATCTCTCCTTGTTTTCTGGAATAAAACATGCTTTAAATCTCCTTCCTATCTTTATATTTTAACTAATCAAAGAAAACAATGTAAGCAATCATTTAAATCTAAATATAGCTCCTACCAGCTAAGTTGTTTTTTCATATCCTAACTTTAGTTCTCGTCGGTCAACACTTCAGTTGTGCTCACGGTTCACTGTCTGTCAGGGTTTACTGTTACTCGGTGTACATGATTACCGATGAAATTTTTTTTGTCTTTTCAAATCTTTAAGTGTTGTTACAATATGTGTATGATTAATCATACCATATCAAGTTGACATCAATGACAATACAATACATTAACTAATTTAATATCTTGCATTAACTTTCTGCAGCTTGATGATCATCAACTTGTCATCTTCAAACATTCAATTAGTTATAGTTAATCAATCTCTCCCTTTGGCATTGATGGAAACATACTACATACTACTTAATACAATATGAAATATATCAGTTGTAGTTCATCAATCTTTGCCAAATTTTTTTTTTTTCTATAACTAATACAAATGTCCGACTCTTGGTAAGCTCTTCTAGCTTAGATTTGATTCTTGTAGAGTACTTTCTTCATTTTGTATTCCCTTCACTGGATAGATGTAGAAACTTCTGATTTTGTCTTTCCCTTTGTTGTATAATTTCTTCTCCCCTTTTTGGATAGATATGCAGTGTTAAATTTTCCAATTCTCTCCCTTAGATGGATGTTTCTTTGAATCTTTCTCTGATGTTTTCTCTCCCTTTAGATGATCATGATAGATATTTCATATCTCTTTTCCCTTTGAAAAAAATATATTTCATTGAATACTTCTCTCCATATCCATTAAGTACATCTCTCCCTTTGAAAAGAATGCCAAACTATATCTCTTTTCTATAATATATTCCTTGAATTTCCTTACCATCAACAATATAATAATTCTGGTGTTCGGTGCAGATAAGTACATTTTTGTGTACTGATATATCATTGCAGTCTATTTTCATCTTGCATCAACATGATTAATCTTTTGATAATGTGTAGGCTGATGCAGCCTCCAAGTCATCTTAGTGACTAGCAGACAAGGGTCAAACCCCTAGTCTCTTCCTCAGGTACTCAAATGTATCTTTAGGCAATGACTTTGTGAATATGTCTGCCAATTGTTCTTTGGATTGCACATATTTTAGTATCACCTCTTTCTCTTGAACTTGTTTTCTTAAGTAATGATACTTGATAGAAATATGCTTTGTCTTAGCATGCATGACAAGGTTCTTTGAGATGTTGATAGCACTTGTGTTATCACAATTGATAATTATTGGTTCAAGTATTTTCATATTCATACCTTCTAGTAATTTCTTGATCCACACAATGTTAGATAAATTTGCAGCAGCAACCACATATTCTACTTCTGCAGTAGATTTTGATATGCATCCTTGCTTCTTACTTATCCATGTGACAAGTCTGTCACCCATAAAAAATGCTCCTCCTATTGTGATCTTTTTGTCATATATGTTTCTAGCCCAATCAGCATCTGTATAGACTTGAAGCTCAAATTTTATTTCTCTTTTATACCATAGACCATAGTCTTTGGTATTCTTTAGATAACTCAAAATTCTTTTGACAATAGTGATGTATGATTTCTTGGGATTAGCAGAGAATCTTGCAACTATTCCAACTACATGTGCTATATCTGGTCTAGTATGTACAACATACATGAGTTTTCCAATCATAGATCTATATAGTGTCTGATTTACCTCGGTTGAATTGTCTTCCTTTGTCAGCTTGCATCTGATTTCCATAGGTGTCCTGATTGGCTTGGATTCCTCCATCTTGAATATCTTGAGAACTTCTTTGATGTATTTGGGTTGTGTGATGTAGATGCCTTCATCTTGTTGAAGAATCTGTAGACCAAGAAAGAATTTGATCTCCCCAAACATTGACATCTCAAACTCTTTGCTCATTTCATTAGAAAATGATTTGCATAACATATCATTGCCTCCAAATATGATATCATCAACAAATATTTCAGAAATCAGAATGTTATCATCAGTATCTTCTTTTAAATATAGATTACTATTATCACTTGTTCTTACAAATCCAATACTTATGAGATATGAGTGAAGTATTTAATACCATGCTCTCGGTGCTTGTTTCAATCCATACAAGGCTTTGTGTAGTTTACAAAACATTTTTGTTTTGTTAGGATCAACACACCCTTCTGGTTGTTCAATGTATACATCTTCTTCTAGTATTCCATTTAGGAATGTAGATTTGACATCCATTTGGTATACCTTGAATTATTTGAATGTAGCATAAGAAAGTGGAATTCTTACTCCTTCTAGTCTAGAAATGGGTACACAGGTTTCTTCGTAGTCAATGCCTTCTTGTGCATACCCTTTGCATACTAGTCTTTCTTTGTTCCTTGTGACTTCTCCATTCTCATTCAACTTGTTTCTGAATATCCATTTGGTACCAATGACACTTTTGTCATTTGGTCTAGGTACTAATGTCCATGTATTGTTCTTCTCAATCTTCTCAATCTCTTCATTCATTACACTAACCCATTCTATATTCTCAAGTGCAGTATTGACATATTTAGGCTCAAAATCACATATTAAACATCTAGTATTTAGTGACTTACTTCTTATTTTCATTCCAACCTTTTTGTCTCCTATGATTTGGTTTTGTGGATGGTGTCTTTTGACATACATGGCAAGTATTGGTTCAGCTCTTTTTTCATCATTCTGATCATCATCTTGACCTTCATTTTGATCTCCATCACTCGGTACATCATTGTGAGAAATTTTCTAATTTTTGGTGTTTGCATCTTGATGCTCAGGTACATCTTTCTGTCGCTCAGGAGTGATACACTATTTCTCAGGAAGAATGTTAGGTTCTTCACTATAGACAAACTTGTTGTAGTCTTCTAGTTCTTTTCTACTTTCCTCATCATTTTTCTCAGCAAATTCATCCACTTTGACATTTGCACTTTCAATGATTTTGTTAGAGGATTTGTTAAGAAATTTGTAAGCCTTGCTTTTGGTAGAATAACCTAGAAATATTCCTTCATCACCTTTGGAGTCAAGCTTTCCATTTCTACCATCTTTCAAAATATAACATTAACTTCCAAAAATTCTAAAGTAACTTACATTGGGTGTGTATCCATACCATAGCTCATAAGGTGTCTTATTGGTGTCTTTCTTCAATTGAACTTTGTTTAATGTGTAATTAGTAGTACTCCAGAATGTTTGTGTGATGCATTTCTCAATCATTAGTGTTCTGGCACAATAAAAAATTGATCTGTTTCCTTTTAAAAATCCTATTTTACTATGGTGTTCTTGGTGTAGAGACCTGTCTTTTAATTCCATGCTCATTACAAAAGTTAGTGAATTCATCAGAAATAAATTCTCCACCTCTATCTAATCTTAGACATTTTAGTTCCTTTCCTCTTTGTTTTTCCACTATAGCTTTATACCATTTAAACATCTTGAATGCTTCTGATTTCTATTTTAAGAGCATAACTATCATCATTCTATAATAATCACGAACAAAGAGAATGAAGTATATATCAGCATAATAGCTCTTCATTCTCATTGGTCCACATAGGTCAGTATGGACTAATTCTAGAATAGCATTAGATATGTAGGTTTTTATCTTGAAACTAGAATTTGTCATTTTACCTTTCTGACAATTCTTACACATGACATGGTTGGGTTTTGACATGCTTGGTAAGCCTCTTACTTTCCTTTTATTGCTTATCCTAGCCATGTTGTCAAAATTCACATGACATAACCTTTTATTCCACAACCATATGTCTTCATTTCTAGCCAATAAAAAAGTGGTGTTAATATCATCAAGATAGAATATGTTACCTTTTGTCTGTTCACAAGTTCCGATCAACCTTCCTGACTCATTAAAGATCTTTGCCTTTTTGTTCTCAAATGCAACTCGGTGTCCTGTGTTATTCAGTTGTGAAACACTCAATAGATTATAGTTAATTCCTTTCACTCAATATTCATTTTCACATCTGATTAGATTATTCAACATTATGGTTCCTTTACCTTCAACCGAAAAAGGTGAGTCATTACCCATTCTTACTGATCCACCATTATAATATTCAAAAGTTTCAAACTTTTCCTTATCTCTAGTCATGTGGTGAGTACAACCACTATCAATAATCCAGACATTATTTTTACTAACCTTAGATATGAGTGCAGTATCAACATACCTTTCTTCTTCATCTGAATCATCCTTCATAGCAGCAAATACCACCTCAATATCTTCATCAGATTCTGTATCAGTATTCTCATCTTTGTTCTGAGCTAGGTAACAAGCCTTCTTTCCCTTGTCCTTGTTGTCTTGGTTATCTCTTCTGTCAAACTGTCAGTTGCTTTGGTAATCTTGGTCATCACCTCTGTCAAACTTCTTTTCATATGATCTGTCATCTTTTCTTTTGTTAGGACATCTAGCAGCAAAGTGTCCAATATCTTTGCAATTAAAACATACCAATGGAAATTTACCTTTGTATCTACCTTTGCCTTTTTGCAATCTTCTAGCCATTAGAGCTTCAATCTCATCAAGTTCTTGTTCATCATTATCACTTTCACTATAATTTATCAAAGTGTGTTTAGGACTTGATTTACTTATCTTTAGAGAATATTTTAATACAGACTCAATACATGGTAAGACACTGTTTTCAAAGTTATTCATCTCAAATGAGATAAGTATACCAATAAAACTATCTAGAGTGACATTGTTATTTTCTACTACTCTCATTTCTTGTATAGAATATACTCTAATAGAATAAATAGGTAGTAAGGTTATGAGAATTTCACTTACCACTGTTTCTTCTTCAAGTACACCTCCTACTCCTCGGATAGCATTAACAACCTCTTTGATTCTGCAGCTATACTGAGTGATGTTTTGTCCTTCTTTCATTCTTAGGTCATCAAACTTTTCTCTTAGGATTTCTACCTCATCTCTTAGCACATTTATATATCCTCCATGTAATAGTTTCACTTTGTCCCATATTTTCTTTGCAGTGGTGCAAGATTTGACATCTTCAAAATCAGCATCAGAGAGTGAGAAAGCAATTTCTATCATCATAGAATTGTGCTCATACTTTTCTATCAATTGATCAACTATCAGAGGTCTAGTAGGTAACACAAATTTAGTATCTAAGTATTGAGTGACATCATTTCCAATACCTGATAGGTGGAGTCTTATCCTGCTTTTCCATGATGCAAATTTGTCCTTGTTCAACTTAGGCACATCCCTTTTTTCTCATATTGTGATCTTTAGCTTGAGTCTTATAACTCCCTTCCAAGCACACAAGCTCTGATACCAATTGTTAGAATAACTAAGAGAGGGGGGGGGGGGGGGAAGCAGTTGCCTNAACTAAGAGAGGGGGGGGGGGGGTGAAGCAGTTGCCTAAAAAATTAATTCAATATTCCAACCAAAACTTTATACGACAAATATAAAACTTCCAATTATCTCCAGTCCTACAAGATGTATGCCTTTAAGTAATCTTATCATGTATATATTGCTCGGTGTTTATACTATTTATCCTTTCTTAATCTTTACTGAATAGCAGTCTATCTTTTCTTAACCTTTACCAAAATAGAGTAAATAAATTAGTATTTATCAATCAATCCTATTTTAGTAACGTGTAAAGCAAAACATCAAAAAAATGAACCATATACACATTTGACACATGAATTTTTAACGTGGAAACCCTGTTAGGGGAAAAAACACTTGGGACCGGTAACCCAATTTTTTCACTCTTCTAAAGTGAGCTCGGTGAAGATCCAACCCTGTTAAAGGTTACAAACACACTATTAAGTGTGACCTTGTTAGAGGATTAAAAACTAACAGTTTATCACTTGACCTAGCATTCATTATGCTATCAACATGAAAACCTTTTGATACTCCTTGGGATGTATCTCAATATATAAAGGATGGTTAAGTCCCACTTTGTTAAGAGATTTTCTGTATCAATGGTTAAACTGAAACAATATATGATCTGTTCATAAATACAACTTAATCTTGTAGATGTTCAAATCTATTATAAGCTCATAACACCTCTTCTGATCAATGTTATCTTCAATTCCTTTGCTCCACTTCTTTCTTCTTAGTGAATGCTGTTGCTTCTCTATTGCTTAGTGAATGCTGTTGCTTCTCTATTGCTTCTTAGTGAATGCCGTTGCTTCTCTATTGCTTAGTGTCTGCATAATTCTTAGCTCCATTCTTCAGCTTGTATGATCATATCTGCATGAAGACTTCTATCTTCACCAGAATTCTCTTCAACATTCCTCAATTTCATAATGAATTACTTGTCTCTTTATATAGACATGATTTCACCATTCTTCTGTCCTTGTTTTCTTCATTGATAACTTTTTGATCCGTAAATCTCACCATGATTGCTTTAGTTTTAATCTGTAAATCTTTCTTTATTTTCTGTAATAAGACATGCTTTAAATCTCTTTCTTATCTTTAGATTTTAACTGATCGATGAAAACAAAGTAAACAATTAGTTAACTCTAAATATAGCTCCTGCTAGCTAATTTGTTTTGTCCTATCCTAACTTTAGTTCTCATTGGTCAACACTTCAATTAGGTTTGGGGTTCACTATCCGTCAGGGTTTACTGTTACTCGGTGTACATGATTACCGATGACAAAAAAATGGTCTTTTTCAGATATTTAAGTGTTGTTACAATATGTGTATGAGTAATCATACCATATCAAGTTGACATCAATGACAATACAATACATTAACTGATTTAATGTCTTGCATTAACTTTCTGTAGCTCGGTGATCATCAACTTGTCATCTTCAAACATTTAATCAGTTATAGTTCATTAGATTCATAATATTTTGTCCATTATTAGTTAAGAACAAAGGAAGCCTATTGTGTACATGTAAAGGAATCTCATGGAGACCTCTTGGTATACAAAAAGGACTACCCATTGAAGCTATATATCCTCAGGATCCAACCTATTCAAGTGTATATGTAGCCATGAAAGCTTTATATTTGGCCCTCCTTCTAGCACCACTTTTGTTGAGAGTTTTTTTTCCATAAGTCAATTGCTAGGAATTCAATATCCAAATTCCCCTCTTGAAATAATAATGAATTTATTCCCAAGCTTCTCCATGGTTGTGGTACAACTGATTGGAAAGCTTAGTCTAAGATAAACATGAATGTTCACAAGGAGGCCTTTACTGGTATGATTCAAGCTTAGGTTGCAAAACAAACTTTAGCACTTTTTGTATTTTCTCGATATTCAATGTATGCAATTTCCTAGCAATTCAGATCTAATTTAAATAAAACTTGCGATGATTTTCTATCTTAACGAATGTCCAAAAAATATCAAAAGACTGAGTAAAAAGAATTATAAGCAAATGTGCTAGAAATGAAATCTAACAAACATAAACCATCATTGAATCACATTTGCAAATTAAATGATGAAAATATGGAAACCCGCAAAAAATGAATCAGATGAACTCACGATTCCATATTCAGTACATGCAATCTTTTGTAGAAACTTTATCCAGATGCAAGATTTTCCAAAATCTATCAAATCGCAAAGCCACCAGATGCACACACACAAGATAAAAAAATATTTAACCCAATAGAATGAATCTTTCCACTCATTCATCATAACAAGATGAAGCAATAACAGTAAAATCCAAACTAATTGACCACGTATACATTCACAATAAAAAACATTTGGCTCTCTGAAATAAATGAACAAGTATACACATATTCATCAATTTTGCATACACAATAAAATAATCACACCATGAATGAAGCACCAACAATATATAGCTTTATTGCCTAAAATATCCACTCCTAATTACATCTCTGTAATAAAATATATAGTGCTTCAACTTGGAAAATCAGAAACTTGTAGCTAGGGTTTCATATACATAAAAAATGGTGTAATAAAATTAAATCTTTTGTCTAACAATGGAAAATACTCCTAAAATAATTTCTAATAAGTTTACATGGATTTTCTTCAGTGTATACATTAAATACATGTAAAATTGGATTGAAATCATCCCCTAAAAAGAAGGAAATCAAACTACAGTTCCATTGTTTCTTCTTCTTCTTCTTCTTCTTCTTCTTCTTCTTCTTCTTCTTCTTACATGTTTGATCTTTACCTTTTCATTCATGCCCAAAATGCATGGATCCAACTCCTCTTCTGATTTGTAACTGGTAGAATACCAATTGACTTGCAAAAATGACCTCTAACTTACATGTGATCTGCCCACAAAATGACTCTATATGAAAAATGTGACTGAAAAATGCATGCCCAAGAATTTCAGGGTTGTGGACCTCTGAAAAATGCTATGCCAAAAAAATGGCTAAGTATGTAGTTCAGTGACTTTGGATTTTTGGAGTTGTGGACCTCAAAAATTGCAACTCTGTAAATTGGCTAAGTATGAAAAAATGGCTAGACCTCAAAAAATGGCTAAGTAAAAAATGATTTGGTTTAGGAATTTCAGGGTTGTGGTCACCTACGAAACTTTGAAAATGTCATGACTGAAAAATGGCTAAGTCAAAAATGACTTGGTTTAGGAATTTAAAGGTTGTGGACCCCTCGAAACTCTAAAACTCGCAAAATATCATGACTAAAAAATGGCTATGTCAAAAATGACTTGGTTTAGGAGTTTTGGGTTGTGCTCTGAAACTTTGAAACTCTAAAAATCTCATGACTGAAAAATGGATAAGTCTTCTAGAAGGATCATGGGATGAGTTTTGTGGAATCTCTTTGCAACTTCTTGGATTTCATAAAAATTGAGTAACTCCATAAAGTTTAACTTCCCATGTTGCCTCTTCCTAAACTTGGAAAGGTGTACTTCAAACTTTTGAACTTCTTCAATGCCATCCATGATTTTATTCATATTTTCCTTGAGCTGAAACATCTGGTTCAAATCATCTTTTGTGTTCATCACGGACACAATTCCCATGAATTGTTGAACAATATTCTTGGTAGAAATAATTTCTCTTTGTTCTCATCTTCATACAATTGTAATTCAATCCTATCAAATAATTTCTCTAACTCATCGATTCATAATATGCCACAACAAGATTCTCAGTTTTGCAATCACAAAGGATTTCTCGTTAGAAATCTTTATTGAAAATAAGAAATTAAACTAGAGAAATTAAGTGTTGGAAATGGTCAAAAATCCCCTTGGGATTCATGACCAGGGAATAATTGCCTCCTATGGATTCTATAATTCTATTTGTTGTATCAGGAATTGAAAGGTTGATCTTTTGGTGTAACGGAAACCACACTTGTAACAAGTGGTATCAGAGCTTGGTCAAAGGTTTGAATCCCCTCAGGTAATGCTAAGGGGAGATTGTTGGAAAATAGTCAGTTCTCCCCTTAGTATTCATGACAAGGGACTAACTACCTCATATGGATTCTATAAGTATAGTAGTTGTATCGGGCATTGAAAGGTCAATATTTTGGTGCAATGACAACCACACTTGTAAAACTAAGTCTACATACAAGGAAATCAAATATAAATTTAAAAAAGAGACATGGATTTCTGTAAACCTAATTAAAACCCAATAGGAAATGAAGAAAACCCCTTCACTTCATCTTTTGGACTTGCCTAGAAAAAACTAACTCTAAAAAATACATAAATAGAAAATAAGCCAAACAAGGGAAAAGAAAGAGGGGAAAAATAGAAAACGTTGACTCAACAAACATCCAAATTTCAGGAGCAGATGGGCCCACAATATGAATCACCAAATTCCTAATAAAATTGAGCATAAGGGTCCCTTAAAGAAAATAAATGTGAAAAGAGGGTGTCCCCATTTGGCCAAGTGGCCAAAATGGGGTGTGTGGTGTGAAGCCACAAAAGGTAGTGTAAGAGCACTATCACCTTTCACTAAAATTTGTTTGTAACCACAAAACATGCTTACCAATCATCCAAAGCAGTCATGGTCATAATAATGAACTCAAAATAGTATCAATAACACAATTCTATGATCACACCACATAACTCATCATAGAAATGAATAACCAATCAAATCACTCATTGCCAGTCACAAACTGTTCTAGCAATTTCCCTGTCATACTTCAATCAATCATGACTTACAAAATTAATACATTCAAGAGTTGAAATCATACAATTATCATCTAAAGACATGCCCAAGTCTCCATTAAGGATCATGACCACTAAAACCACTTTCAACACATTGTTAAAACTTCTCAAATACTTGGCAACACACTAAGAACACTAGGTCAATACTTGACATCAATAAAAACACAATAGCTGACCATCTCAACACCAAATCTTTACCATCACACCACTTACCATCATTGCATCAGTTATGCCAACAATATGCCCCTTTGGTATTGATGGAAACACAACAATATTATAAATCAAACAACCTTCTTTGCTTGTGTTCTTGCACTGAATCATCAACTCTGAATATGTGTGTTTCCCTTTCTCTCTGTCTCTTTAATATCACTTTATTTCTCATATGTATAATCTATTTTCTCACCACTTCTAATTACTTCTCTCCCCCTTTGACAACAATTCTGAAGACACCATACCATAGATCACTTCTTGTTGTTGTATGCTAAATCCAGTACCTTTAAAATTGACTTCTCCCCCTAAGGAGTAGCACCTTATTAGATCAATCCAACAAAAAGTTTCAATAAAAAACATTGGACTGATGCAACAACATCAAATTAATTCTTCTTAGGTAGGGGAATGACCCCCAACTTGAATCTTAGACAGTAAAATGTATCCTTTGGTAGTGGCTTTGTAAAAATGTCTGCAACCTGCTCCTTAGTTGGCACATACTCTAACTACACCTCTTTCTCTTGAACCTTTTCTCTAATAAAATGGTACTTCATTTCTATATGCTTGGACTTAGAGTGCATCACAGGGTCATTTGATATGTTTATAACACTATATGTTAGTAATAACTAAGTGGGGGGAGGGGGGGGGGGGGTGAANGGGGGGGGGTTGAATCAGTAGCCTTAAAGTTTTATCCTTTAAACTTTAATCCACCAATCAATACAACTTAAATTATTAAGTCCCTACAAGATGCATGCCTTGAAATACTCAAAAAAATTAACTGTCTGTCGGTTTACCTTGTCTATCCTTATTCTCCTTGATTACCGATAAACAGTAAAACTTATTTACCGATACTCAGTAAATATGCAGAGTATACCAATTAATTTAGAAATGCATATGTGAAATATACAACAATAAAGTAATAAACCATACACACATAACACATAGATTTTAATGTGGAAACCCTGTTAAGGGAAAAAACCACTGGGACCGGTACCCCAAATTTTCACTCTTCTGAAGTGAGCCTTGTTAGGAGCCAACCCTGTTAAAGGTTACAAACACACTGTTAAGTGTGACCTTGTTAGATGATTTTTATACATAGGTTGTCACTTAGTATCTGGCATCTATTCAGCTACCATCCTTGAATCAACCTCCTTCTTAGACTGTCAATAGGCTTTAGGAAAATCTTGCTACCATCCTTGAATCAACCTCCTTCTTAGGCTATCAATAGGATTTATGCAAATTCAATGCTACTTTCATGAGTCAACCTTTTTGGGAATATGTTAGGATATACCTCAATTATACAAGACTGTTAAGTCCTGCTCTGTTTAGAGACTTGATGCTTCAATGGTTAAACTGAAACACTATGACATGTTTCTAATGCAACTTTGAATTGCAGATTTTTAGATCTATTTAAGTACAATACCTCTTTGATCAATGTATCAATTAAATTCCTTTCTGCTCCACACTTTTTTCTCTATGATGTTGTGCTTCACTGTTTGTCAGTGTCTACATAATTCTTTAGCTCTCCCTCAGCTTGATTGATCAGGACTGCATGAAGTTTATCCTTCACCAGTTTCTTTTCAGCATCCTCTTTCTATTCACTCCCCTTCTGTGTATCTGATTGCATTTGGAAATGAATTATGCTTGTCTCTTATATAGACATGATATTCCTTAATTCACGATTCTTGATTCTTGATTCTTGGCGTGAAAAAGAAATCCAACCAAATTGATTTATGGCTTTAACTCCTGATTTATCTCATAGTTATCTTCTTGCCAACTGTATAAATATTCTTTAAATCAATTACTTAACTATGGTTGAATAAAACAAATAAAACACCCAGTTAAGTCTATCCTTAAGCTCTTCCAGCTAGATATTTTGTCATTTTCTGATCTCTCTGTTTCGTCGGTCAATTCTACAGTTCGTCATCGGTGACAACTACCAGTTCCGTTAGTGCAACTTCAGTTAGCTTTGGGATCTCCATCCGTTGGGCATCATTGGATTTTTCTTCATTGGGAAACACTGTCTTTTGCTCATCGATTATCATTGTGAATTTTTCTCTATCTTTACTGATGGTGTGCACTCTGTCGGTGTTGTCTGTCACTTAGTGAATACTTGAATTTTATGCATTGTTGAAAGCATAATCATTGTTCCATTGATTCCCTAAAGTCTTTGGCATTATGTACATGACTGTACAGATGATATCAAGTTGACATGAATGACAATACAAACCATTAACTAATTTAATGTTTTGCATCATCTTCAACTTAACATTATCAAACATTTAATTAGTTACATGTCATCAATCTCTCCCTTTGGCATTGATGGAAACATACTATATTATCAAACTATACTATTTCTAATACAATATGAAATACAATTGTTGAGATTCATCAAATTCCCAAACAGTTTGTTTTGATAACTGATAAAAATGTCTGACGTTCGATAAGCTCTATGCAAGCTTAGATTTGATTCTTGCAACTTTCTATGTTCCTTCTTCTGATGTGTTGTGTCCTCTGTTTGTGTCAATTTCTCTCTTTTGACTGTTCTTTTTCTTTGATGTCTCTATCTTTTGTTTGTAACTTGTATACAAATTCTCTCCCTATGGACATGATCTCTCCCTATTTGGAGTAATTTGATAATGAATAGTTTCTGATGATAATGATAATATGGATACATTCTCTCCCTTTAACAATAATGCCAAAAAAATATTCTACAAATATCTGACATTTATGTCAAACAATTATTTTCTTCTATCCATAATATATTCCTTGAATTTACCTTATCCATCATTAATACAACAATATGCTCTGGTGCTCGGTTCTGATATATACCTTTCTGTATATAGATGTAGCTTTGAAGTTCATCTTTTGCTTGCATCAATCATGAATGATATTTTGCTAATATATGGCTGATGCAACCTTCAGTCCTTTACTGACTGGTAGACATGGGTTTGACCCCTAGTATTTTTCTCAAGTACTCAAATGTATCCTTGTGCAGTGGCTTGGTGAAGATATCAGCCAATTATTCTTTTTATTACACATATTCAAGTATCACCTCTTTTTCTTGAACTTGTTCTCTTAAATAATGATACTTGATGGCAATGTGTTTAGTCTTTGCATGCATGACTGGATTATTGGAAATGTTTATTGCACTGGTGTTATCACAATAGATAATCACTGGTTCTGAGATCTTCATATGCATACCTTCTAGCAACTTTTTGATCCATGAAATATTTGAGTAGTTTGCAGCAGTAGCAATGTATTCTTCTTCTACAGTAGACTGAGCGATGCATCCTTGCTTTTTCCTAATCCATGTGACAAGTCTGTCACCCATAAAGAATGCTCCTCCAGTTGTGCTCTTTCGATCATCAAGATTTCCAGCCTAATTAACATCGATAAACACTTTTAGTTCAAATTTGCCTTGTCTTCTATGCCATAAGCCAAATTCCTCAGTATTCTTCATATATCTTAGAATTATTTTCACAATAGTCATATGTGATTCCCTGGGGTTAGAGAAAAATCTAGCAATAATTCCTACTGCATGTGCAATATCTGGTCTAGTGTGTACAACATACATGAGTTTTCCTATCATTGATCTATACAAAGTCTGATTTACCTCTATTGTCTTGTTTTCCTTTGTTAATTTTCATCTAGTAGCTATCAGTGTTCCAATAGGTTTGGAATCTTCCATCTTGAATATTTTCAAGACCTCTTTGATGTATTTGGACTGTGTAATGAAAATACCTTCACTTTGTTGAATGATCTGAAGACCAAGAAGAAACTTGATCTATCCAAACATAGACATCTCAAAATCTTTGCTCATTTCATCAGAAAATGATTTGCATAGCACATCATTGCCTCCAAATATGATGTCATCAACAAATATTTCAGCAATCAAAGTGTTAGCATTAGTATCTTCTTTCAAATAAAGATTACTAT
>MU228286.1:179704-217943 GCA_018584345.1 Thuja plicata | reverse complement strand
CAAAATAACAACCCTACCAAGGATAAAGGGAAGAACTCACATTGGAATAGGAACAAACAAGTGGTTAATGATGGGGTTGTGGACTCCTCCCAACCTAAAGATCAAACTGTGCTCCACTTGTCTAGTGCTGTTCAATCCATGAAACTCAATGCATTTAATCAACAAGAGAGCAAGCCAAGATACCAAGATAGACCTAAGAAAGAGAGACGTCAATTTGCAAGAATTGGTGATTTGTATGAGGATATCTTGAAAACACTTATTGCTAACAACCTTGCACATCCTCAAGATCCTACGAAGCATTATATACCTAATGTTAAGCCACATTGGTGGGATGAGAAATATTTTTTCAAGTTTCACAATGGCATTGGACATGATATTGAAAACTGCTACAAACTCAAGCATCTTGTTCAAGATATCATTGACAATGGAAATCTTAAGATAGATGGATTGAACACCAACACTGATCATAAGGCATTCAAAGAACCATAGCCCAAGTATGAGAAGGGGGAAACCTCTAAACCTAAGAATGGCAAGGTTGAGGTCAATTATACTTACATAGATGTGGAGAATACTATCAACATGCTTCAAGTTGTAGAAGAAAATGTCAACATGATGAGGGGTAGAGATCCATATGGTTATGATCTAGGAATGGACTCTCCTCCTATCTTTGATGAAGAACCCATTGTGGTGCTAAGGGGTCCTAACTCTAGAATGTCATCCCAAACTCTTAATGTTGTCACACAAAGTCAAGGTCCCATTGCCATTAGAGAACCCAATTCAAGTCAACCAGGTAAACCAAAGCAAGTGGCATCCAAGAATGTCACCTTAAAACTAGCATTTGATCCTAAGTCAAGTTACAACCTTTTTGATCAATTACAAACAACCCCAGCTCAGATTTCCATCTTTGAGCTCTTAGAGTTGTCCCTGAGACATAAGCAAGTCCTTGAGGATGCTTTGCATACAACGAACATCCCCAATAACTTAGACGTTGATCAATTTTTGAACATGGTTAACCATATTGCTAGCCCTCATTACCTTACCTTTTTGGAGGATGATGATAAATCTTTGAGTCACCCGCACAATCTCACCCTTCATATTGAGGTCATGATCCATAGAACCCATGTCAGGTGCATGTTGATAAATGGGGGTGCTGGGCTTAATATTTATTCTTTGAGTCTTTTTAAGAAGTTGGGTTATTCAGAAGAAGTCAAAGATACCAGAAAGAAGATTACTATCAAAGCCTATGATGAGGCAGAAAGAAGTTCCAAAGGATTGGCCTTGTTGAAAAATATATTTTGTTCCAAGTAGTTGACGCTGGTCCTCTTGCGTAAAATATCTTACTTGGTAGACCATGGATTCATGATATGCAAGAAGTTTCGTCTACTTACCATCAATGTGTAAAGTTCCCCTAAAATGGAATATAGGTTTGTATAGCTGGGGATAACACTTTATCTGTTAATTCAATTTCAGAAGGGCTCATGTTCCCCTCAATAGAGAAGTAGAATATTTTGATGCTACCATAGCTAAATGCAAAGACAAGCTTAAATTGATAGACCTTGGCATGGGGGGGTATCAACTCAACTCCCTCACAACATTACCAGTTTAACCTAGGTCTTATGGAAAGCCTTCACAAGAAAATAAACCTTCCTCTTTAGCTATGACTTTATTTGGAACATTTGTAGAGTCATAAGTGCCTATCCAAGATGAGAAAGAGGAGACATTTGTTAGAGACTGGATCTACAGAGAAGGAAAATACATGCACAATGAGAACTTCTCTCCCTCTCCTAAGACTTATGGAAGAGGGTATACTTTTATTAGACAAATGGGCTATCCCGAATATGGCCCTCTTAATCACAATCTAGATGCTAGATCTGAACCACTTGACCATGCTCTTTTTGGACACAAGTCTAAGAAGTTGGTTGGCCTAGGATTTTAGAATTACAACAAGTGCACTAATCCTCTCTTTCAAAAGTTGGATAGTGATGATGAACCAGAGTATGTACCTAATTTGACAAATCAATAAGATATGTGTGAAGATTGGATCCCTTCCACTCATCTCCTTTGGGGAGATTCAGATATTCTAGTCACCCATGCATCAGTCACAACTTTAGAACAAGATGAATCAGATATAGAAGATCCTTTCAGAGAACATCAAAGAAAGAATCTTTTTTGTTTAATGGAAAGAGAAGGTGACACTAGACCTTCCACATCAAGATGTCCCAAACCTTCATGGTGTAAGCATCCTAGTTGCAGTTTAGACACAAGTTCACATGAGTATGAATGGGACTCTTTCTCAGATTCTTCCACAATTGATAGAGATATTGATGTTGTTCACACTTATAGTACTCAACCTGAGGTAGCCAATGATTCACATGTAGGATTAGAGGATTTGAACCCATGTGTTGCTTTAGTGGATGATTCTTTTCTTGTTAGGACAAATCTTGATTTGGGTAGCTTAGAGGGATACTTGATGGACTCTGACTCTTAGGTCACCAACGATAATATCATTCACATTTATAACCTTGAACCAGTCATTAAATTGCCTCTTGTTCATCCTGACCTCATTGATTGGTCCCAACGCTATCAAGAATCTGAGCTCTTAACATTTCAAAATGATTATGAGATAACCTGTTACTTAAATGCCATTGAACTTGTAGTCTCTTCCACCAGTGAACCGTCTACCAGCATGACAGAGCCAAACATCAAGTACCTTAGTCACTAAATAAAAAGAAAATAAAATAAAAAGAATAAGAGTTCTGATGGTGAAAACCACTGTGTGGCGGTGTCAGAACCAAAAAATGTAAAAATAAATGATGTATCCAAAGGTGAAAACTTTTCTGAGGCACCTAAGGATGAGGTACTTGATCATCTCCCCAGCTATTTTCAAGATAGATCTTCAGTGCTTATTGAACCAGCACAAGCAGTCAATTTGGGTATGGATGAGGCTCCACAAATAGTACACTTGGCTGAGTCCTTGTCACCAACAGAAAAAGAAGCTTACACTAAGTTATTACATAAAAAGAAGATCAATTTTGCATGGACTTATTCAGATATGCCAGGGTTGGACATTAATCTTATCATGCATCACTTACCTATAGCTCCAAATGTCAAACCAGTTAAATAGAAATTGAGAAAGATGCATCCTCACATAGCTCTCCTAGTCAAAGAAGAATTAGAGAAACTCCTTGGTGCAAAATTCATAAGAGCTATTGCCTATGCTGAATGGATATCAAACATTGTACCAGTTTCCAAACATGACAAATCCATTCAAGTTTGCACAAATTTTAGAGATGTCAATAGAGCATGCCCAAAGGATGACTTTCCACTTCCCAATATAGACATGATAGTGGATATGACTGTAGGTTATGAGATTTATTCCTTGATGGATGGTTTTTCCAGGTGCAATCATATTAAGATAGCTCCTGAAGATCAAGAAAAGACTGCATTCACTTGTGCATGGGGTACCTATTGTTGGAACGTTATGCCTTTTGGATTAAATAATGTAGGAGTTGCCTATTAGCGAGATATGAAAACCATTTTTCATGACATGATGCATAAAAACATGGAAGATTATGTGGATGACACCTTGGCCAAGTCTAAACAAAGAGATACACACTTAGATGATTTATAAGTCATTCTAGATCGCATGGAACAATCTCAACTAAGGTTAAATCCTAAAAAGTGTGCATTTGGAGTCACCTCTGGAAAGCTACTAGGATTCATCATTTTAGTAAGAGGAATAGTGGTAGACCCTGAGAAGGTCCAAGCAATTATAGATATGACACCTCCTAGAAACAATAGTCAAATGAGGAGTCTTCAAGGACATCTTCAATCTATAAGGAGATTCATTTCACAGTTGGCGGATAGAGCTCAACCCTTCAAAAAGAACTTACACAAAGGATTCAAATGTGTTTGGAATGAGGATTGTCAAAAGAGTATAAATCAAATCAAGAAGTACTTGGAAAATCCTCCCATTTTAATGCCTCCTATCCCAGGGAAACCACTTATTCTATACATTTCAGTGACAAAATCTTCCTTGGGGGCATTACTAGCTCAACTTGATGAAAATAGGAAAGAAAGAGCAATATACTACATTAGCCATACTCTTGTTTCATATGAGGTTAACTACACCAGCATTGAGAAAGCTTGCCTTGATATTGTGTTTGCTTCCCAAAAGTTGTGACATTACATGCTTGCGCACACTATACACCTCATAGAAAAATAGATCCACTCAAATATTTTCTAGGTAAAGCTGCCCTCACAGGTAGACTTGCTAAATGGATGATGATCCTTTCAGAGTTCAACATAGAGTACATTGAGTGTAAAGCAATCAAAGGACAAGCTATAGCATATCAATTGGCTGATTTCCCAATACAAGATAATGCACCTATTCAAGTTGACTTCCCAGATGAGCACCTCATGTATATGACTGAAAGAACATGAAAGATGTTCTTTGATGGATCCTTTATGCAAAATGGTTCAGGAGCTGGTATTTTATTTGTTTATCCTCTGGGGTACACAATTCCTGGGTCTTATAAGTTATTATTCCCATGTAAAAACAACATTGCTGAGTATGAAGCTTTAACAAATGGACTTAAGATGGCCATAGAATGGAGAATCACAGAGTTACACATCTATGGGGATTCACAGCTGATAATCAACCAAGTTAATGAGGAATATAAAAAAAAAACATGAGAAAATGTTACCTTACAAGAAAATGGTTGATTCCTTGAAATTATACTTCACATTTGTCACGTTTCAGCAAATCCCTAGAGCAGAAAAAAGTAGCTGATGCTATGGCTACACTTGCCTCACTCCTTCAGTTAGAGAAACATGAATCAAGATTTGAATTCCTGGTGGAAGAGCTACATCACCGTATTTATGACTCCTAATAAATCCATGTCATCTGTACCCTTTTGGGTCATGAGTCATCCCGTTATGGTGCCATTTACTCATATCTTCAAGATGGCATTATACCTAAAACCTTTAACCGATTTGAAAGCAAAAACCTTACCCAAAACACCTCTCGCCATTCCCTTATCGCTGGTGATTTGTATAGGAGGGGTCTAGATGTAACACTTCTTAGATGCTTAGAAAAGGAATAATTTGACTAAGCATTAGTTGACATTCATGAGGGCATCTATGGGGGATAATCCAATGGTCTTTCCATGACCTGAAGGTTGCTTAGGGTGGGGTACTATTGGCCTACGATGCAGATTGATGCAGTAGCTTTTGCAAAGTCATGTGAAAAGTGTCAAAAACATGGTAACCTGATACATGCTCCAGGCAGGGAGCTCATTCCTTCTATATCTCATTGGCCATTTCAGCTCTGGGCCTTTGATCTTGTTGGGCAGATTCACCCCAACTCATTAGGTGGACACAAGTTTATTATCACTGCTACTGATTACTTCACTAAATGGGTAGAAGCTATCCCACTTTCTATTGCCTCGAGAAAGACAGTCTCTCTATTCATTCTGAACCATATCATCTATCGATATGGAGTACCTTTCAAGATTATCACTGACAATGGAGGCCAGTTCAAAAATAAGGACCTTAAACAACTCTGCAAGAAATTCAAGATTAAACAACATTGGTCCTCCATTTATTTCCTACAAGGAAATGGTCAAGTAGAGGCATCAAACAAAACCATTCTTAAAATCTTGCATAGAATAGTTTGTAAGAATGGTAGAGATTGGCACTTACAGATAAATCCAGCTTTGTGGGCCTATAGAATGAGTATTCATACTCCTACTTGGGCTACTCCTTTTTCCCTTGCATATGGAGCTAAAGTAGTGTTACCTTTGGAGGTTGAGATTCCTTCAAAGGTCTAGTTACAGATGAAGACTATCGCGCCATGAGACTTCAAGAGTTAGAACTTCTAGATGAAAAATGCCAAGCATCATTTGAACATATGAGAGTTTATCAAAAGTGCATGTCCAAAGCCTTCAAAAAAAAGGTTCACCCTAGAGAATTCAAAGTAGGAGATCTTGTCCTACTTGAAAACTCCAAAAATCAATAGAATAGAGATCAAAAGGACAAATTTGAACCTAATTGGCTTGGACCTTACATCATTACATCAGCTTTTGGGATAGGTGCTTATTTACTGTCTACAGCAGAGGGAGAGCAACTCCTTGATCCTATCAATGTCTTGCACCTGAAGAAGTTCTATCCATGATGCCCATTCTGTCTGGGGGCATCCTTTGTATATAATTATTGATCCTGAAAAAATCCAAAAAAAAATGATAGATTGTCAAAAATTCTAAAAATAAGAAAATGTCCTGAAAAAATTATCATCTTAGTGAAAACCTAGCCATAGGCGCTTTGATGTATCTCCAAAAAATTATATATTCAAAAAATTTAAAAAAATAGAAAAAGTGCCTTGGTGAAAACCTGGAAACAGGCGCCTTGGTAGCAAAAATTATATATATAATTTTTTATAAAAAGTCCTAAAAAAAAAGAAGAAAAACAAAATAAAATTGTAATAAAATCCAAGTGGTGAAAACCTGGAAATGGGCGCTACTTGAGGCCTCTACACCCCTATTTCTTAGCGCATGTCCTCGACACTTAGCCTTTCTCCATCATGCATTTTCCTTGTTGCCTCGGTCTAGAATTGATCTTTATCTTTGTCTAGGGGGCATAACTGTGTTAGCTTTGGTCTCTTGGATGCATTAGTCCTTAGGACACCTCCCATACAGTGTTTTTTAACACCACCCAAACTGTATTTTTCAATATAACCCCTGACATCGAGTGTTTTTCAACACTTATCAGTTTGGTCTTACCCAATTTTGTCATGTGGTCTTGCCTACTTGCAAGCATTTGATCCGTATCCTCGGAACTCAGTATCAGTTAACACACTTAAATTTTTAAACACAACACTTAATGCTTGAGCTATGTCATGAGCTTTTCTTTGTGTGTTGACTGTTATTGATTTTCGTTGAGTGTCCTTGTCTAATAATTTTCTCAGTGATGCATAGCTAGAGGACTTGGGGGATGGGGCATGTTTTTATTTTCTTTATGCTTAATTTTGCACAACTATTCTTCTGGTCATCCTGGCCTCTATGCCTTGATGCAAGCATGGTTTTACTACATTAAATTGGGTAAGCTAACATCGAAGTCATCTTGACCTTTATGTCTTTGATGCTTATGTTAGAATCTTTCCACATTACAATTCGATATAAATCGCATTCATATCTTCATAGTTGCACTTTTTACTAGTGATGATTGTGTGATTTTTTGATGTCCGTTAATAATGGCCCAATGATGAAAATAAGTTCCTTAACATTCTCTAATGAATGATGACCACAAAGTCCTATGTTACAGTTGCTCTATTGTAAGTACACCTTTGCATTTTCATGTAGCTTGCATTGTTAGACCTCATGTTAGTTTGCATTTTTAAGCTGCATTATGAGTTTGAGGGGTTTTTCCCTTCATCTTTCTTGTGGACTTTTAATCAACTGTGATCACATTCTCATCTTCATTTCCTTATCTTCTTTCATGATCTCAATTGAAATTTTCTATCTTGAATAGTTGATTGATTTTGGGGCATTCTTTTTCTTAAGGCAAATTCTCTTTGTTCTCTCCATTTCTTTCCACCTCTTCCAAACTTCTATCTTCCATTTGCTTTCACCCCACTTCCTTTCTTCTAATTTAACCTTGGGGCATAATCTTTCATGCTTGATGATCTACCTTGGTTTTGTGATCCTTATATCTTTTATCTTACATCAAGAACCTTATCTTTAGTTTGATTTGATCAAATTTATCAATTTGCTATTTCTCCTCTATCTCATTTTGATTTTGATCATGAGGGGGCAGTACCTATGAAACTTCAATCCTTGATTCAGCTTTATCAATCATATCAACCTTGCTTGAGATTCTTATCTCAGACATGTCAATTACTTATTTACAACGGTGTTGATGTCTATGTTGTTTTGTAATCCCAAATCGATCTCACACTTCAACTGCATTCTTTGACTACATGTGTTCCCAGAATGATCACACATTATTCAAAGAGGGGCAAATGTATGCACCCTAAAATGGTCGCCTAGACTATGGGCCCCATTTATCATTTTATCAATTTATCAAATTCCTGAATCAATGCTTTGCAACATTTTCAATTCAAATCAATTTCCTTGATCAAATCGTAATTAATTTAATTATTTCAATATTTCCTAAGGTTTGATCATTTTTTCAATAATATTATTTAATTAAAAGAAAACATCTCTTTTTATTAAATGAAATAATCTTATTTAAATAAAAGAAAATATCTCTTAAATGATATAATCTTTTTTAATTAAAATATCCCCTTTTAATTAAATAATTTTATCTTATTTAATTAATATCCCTCTTTTAATTAAATAATCTTATCTTATTTAATTAAAAGAAAATTCCTCTTTTAAATAAATAAAATCCCCACTTAAAGCTCTCTTTTTGATAAAAAAAGAAATAAATCAAATAAAAAATAAATAAAAAACTTTTTTTCTCTACATCTTCCTAAGTGGTGGGCTTTTTTTGCCTCTTAATCATAGCCCTTTGATCTTGACTTTTGATGATTTAAAGCACATGGATCAACCAAGATTTAATCTCCACCATTGCTTTATTTTCCTTTTTTACCTCTTAATCTCCACCATCCATTGCTCTTTATAAGGAAGCCTCTCATTCTCATTTGCATAATTATGATAATCAAACAACACACACATTCTTTAGTTTATTGTTATGCTGTAGGATTGGAGAGAAATTTTGGAGGAGAATTTGAGCACTTGAGCTTGGATATTGCAACTTCTCTCTTCTTGTCTTCTTCTCTCATGCATTCATGGCAATTCATTTAGATAAAATTTGCATTTGCATTTTAGATTAAACTCATATTTTCTTTCATAGATTAATTTTGCATTTGTATTTACTTTCATAGAATAAACATGCATTGTTATCATATAGATTAATTCCATTATCATATAGAAAAAATCATGCATTATCATATAGAATCTCTCATTTTATAGTGTACTTGCAGGGGCACAAACTAGGTTAATCAGAGGGCCTCCATCACACACCTTTGCACTCCATGAATAGAGAGCTATGAGTCACCATTTGAGACCTCATTCTTGAGTGATCTTGGATATAATAATTCATAGAAGTGTGACACATTTTTAGCACATAATCATGACTGACAAAAACTGTCTGTTTGTATACTAATGACAACTTCTGATCCTTTAAGGATTATCAATCTCCCCCTTTGGCATTAGTATAAAAAACTGATATGTACAGTATATACACTAAGTGTGTTACCTTTACAATGACTCCCCCTATGTGCATGCCTTGGTATGTAGATATAATGTATGTACATGTTTCCCCCTTTTTTGAAAGTAATGATAAAGATGTAAAACTTACAACTTGTCAAGTACGTGTGAATGTGATTGCTTAATGGAGGCCATCAGCTTCTCCCATTTTTCTTTTAAGTGATCGAGGGTCATTTGATCCAAAATGATTTGAGCGTGCATGTCATAGATGCTTTCTTCTACTAACATATATGGGGTGGCAATTAGACTCTTTTCCGTAGTCAGGTGTGTCATCAACAATGTGAGATTGAGTAGTAACATGGCTTGTAGCTTGGTTACTTCATCTCTGATTTTTATTTTTTCATTTTCTATTTCAATTCTTAACCGTTTAGATTCAACTAGTTTTTCATAATACAGTTGGAATGCATCTGGCTCGGTTGAAAGAATTTGTGCACTAGCTTTTAGATATTCATTTAACTTAGCTATTTGTTCATTATATTCTATAGTGAAGTTTTCAAGTGTGTACAAATTTTGAACTAAGGTAACTAATTTTGAAATAAAAGGTTCTAATGTAGTTACTAGTTCAGAAAGTTTTACCTTATTCTCTGCCACTTCTTGGTTGATTTTCTCTGTGAGTTTGTAGTGATATTTATCTTCTTCTCTTTCCTCAACAACCTTTTTAGTGTCTACATTCTGTTGTGTGATTGCCTCGGTTAGAACTCCAAGTTGCTCAATGATGAGTGCATTTTGATCAATCTTTGCATCAAGAACTACCTACAATAGAATTTCCTTTGCTGTTTCTAGGACTTGTGAATTTTAGTGTTCCATTTTGAGCTTGTCCTGTTGTGCTTTCCTTTTGCATATCTCTCCATACCTTTTTAGTGACTTGGGATCAAGTTTTCTTGGATCACAGTTGGGTATGTCTATGATCTCCTTGAGTATAATGGGGGATTTAATTTTCTTGTTCTTCTGAATGTTTCTTGATGCAGAGGAGTGAGGTATTATAGAAAGAGACTTTTGTTGCTCAATTTATGTTGTTGATTTCTTGGGAGGTGTGATGCCTTGGCTAGGTTGATCAGTCAGTACCTATTGGTCAGTTGTAGACGTCTCTACTTCAACCTTTTCTTGACTTGTAGCCTTGTATTCCTTTCCATTGTCCTCGATGGGTGCATCACTCAGTTTCTCTCCATTTTTATTTGTCTTTTCCCCTTTATCATCACCTTTGTCCATCAGGTTGTCTGCTTCTATATTAGATGGTGTCTATTGTGACTCAATCATTATATTTATTACTTGCATCAGTAAAGGCATATTACTTGGTACAAGTGCATGTGCAACATTTGTAGTGTCCTGTTCATTTATTTTCTCAATGGCTTTTGTTGCATCTTCATCACCCTTGGCATCATTATAAGAATCCCCTTGAGTGATATCTTGAATAGTTATTGTTTTCAATCAAGATTGTGCCTATAGCTGGGTGTGGAATCTAGCCATCCTATTGAAACATGGAAACATTCTCCTTGGTGGATGAGAGAATGAATCTCTAGACTCTAGGCCGGCTCCTATTAAATTTGAGATATCACTTGATACTGATCTTTATGGTTTTTTTGGAAAAGGGAGAAAGATAACTGAAAATGAATATTAATTAAGAGGGTGATACACCAAAAAGGATATAGATTTGTTAGAATTATAAATCTGTACGTATAGGACATACATTACTGGATTCTACAATAACTTTCACTTCACAACACCTAGGATGATCAATAATTCACTATTAGGGTTTCGTGCCACTAATTGAAAAAATTCAACCAACAAATAGGTAACTTCCGCAAAAGGTTTATTCTTTATAACTTAGAATAGGAATTTGAAACAATTCACTAATCTATGCTTGAAAGACACAATACACTTAAATGCAGAAAACTTGGAAGGGAAGATAGAAAAAATCAAAAAATATATGAATAATAAGGCCAACTCTATTATCTTCAAAATATGCAAAAATGGTTACAAAATACAAGGAAAAGATGCACAGGAATAATATGTTCACTAATACTTTTATTTCCCCCAAATTCTGAACCTGCTACAAAATGCCCTTACAATACATTCACAAGTCTGCAATGTGCAAGAACATGTGAAGAAAAGAAGGTCGCCAAAAATTAGACCAAAATACAATGATATAGGCATCAGATCCAATGGGTCGGATGCATGAGAAAACTCCACCGAAAGAGGCACCAAACTACTAGAAACTAAAGTATAAATGCTGAAAATTTTTCTCCAAGCCAAGTGTCACAAAAAATCAATTCCAAAACTGCCTCAGAACTGCCCATCATCCCCCAAAATCATGCAAATCTGTAGGGGGTTGGATGTGAGGAGAAATCCCACCAAATTAGAGACATAACTACTGGAAACTGAGGTATAAGTGTTCCAAAAGATCCCCAAAATTGATGACAACTGAACTGTAACTCCAACGTAATTCCAAATAGGCCCCAAGTGTTGTAAACAGTCCCTAAACTGCCCAAAACTGACAGTGAACAACAAGAGCCTCCTCTGAATAAGCATAGAACACACAGCCAATTGATAGTCCACTCTAGATAAGCATGACATCACCTAAACCAAAGCTTGACTCTTAGAAAACAACCCTCTAAATTTCACTTAAAATAAGTAATAATATTTGTCTTATAACTGTGACAAATAATTATTAATACCACAATATATGTGCAAAAATAAAAAAATCCCCCCTAAGACCAACTAATTACTTATTAATTAACTATTACTTAATCATATTTTAGTATATTTATTTTTAGAAACAAATAATAAACTTTATTTGTTCAAAACTAGATATACCAAAACGTAATTACGTGATATTTAATTAGTAAATAATTAAAGACTCTGACTTCTCTACTTATTAATTAATTATTTATTAATTATTACTCATGATACTAAAATATTTTAAAATTTTTAAGATGAATAATATGAATATTCGTTTAAAAATTTAAATATATTATAATACATTGAGTAATATTTAATAAATGAATAAAAACATTCAAAATATATTTATTTAGTAATAACAATTTTATTCTAATATACCTAATTTTAAATCATTTAAAACTAGATACACTAGAATGTGGTATTTAATAATAAATAAATATATTTTGAAACAAAATTAAAAAGAAGTAAAGTTTATACATTATCTAAACAATAAAATTGAACTATTTAAAATACATAATTTAATAAATATTAATAAATAATACTCATTAAATTACTTATTTTAAGATTAAAAAAAAACATTATTACTAGATAAAATATAAATTTTAATTTTTTTTTTAAATTTAAATAATTTATAACATTCTATTAATATTATACTTATAAACTAATGAATATTAATTAATAACATTCATTAATCCATAAGTATAATATTAATGAAGTGTTATTTATTATTTAAATTAAAATTTTGTATTAAAATAACCTTCTAAATTTATAATTATAAAAGCCTCTTCAATTAAATGAAACTTAAGGCAAAGCTACAGTTAAATCATGAATTATTCCTAACTCAAGGAAAACAAAGCAAAAAAAAAAGAAGGTAAAAAAAAAGCACCCAAGGCAAAGCTCACATATTACATAGGGTTAGAACCCTAAAATTACTTCATTTTGTTTCATTATCTTCTTTGTCTCTTGCTACTGTCGCTTTGCTCCAGCCACTTCCATAAAGGGTTTGAAGTTCATGTTGGAAATCTATGTTTTTCTTTTCTTGGTGAGCTACCTTTGCACTAGATACTTCTGCTTTTTTTCTTCTCACTGGCTATGGTAGCTTGGAGTTGCTTCATTTTGTTATTTTATGGTGGAAATCTCTGCATTTTTTGTTGAATACCTCTGTGGCTGCTTCTTTAGCCACTTTATGGTGCTCTTCATTGTCTTTGGCCGCCACTAAGAGGGTTTCAATAAAAAAAATGTTTGCTGCTACTGCTATTTCTGAGGGTTTTTGGAATTTAAAAAAGAAATGATGGCTGTTATAATAAATAAGGAACAACACCTACAACTGTTACCTAGCAAAGAATGCTTGGAAATCTCAACCTTCTGTAGCTTTTCTCTACTTTTCATGCTGGTAAGTGCAGCCCACTTCATATCTCTTTGTGACTAATCTCTGAATCTGCTTTATTGTATTTTTTCCATGAAGTTAATTTAACTGATGCATTCCTGAGACTGAGGCTCAAAGTTGACAATCATAGCCATTTTAATGAAGTTGTTCACATGACTCTAAATTCGTAAAATTTTCCAAAAACCCTTCATAAAAAAAATGTCTTGGCATCTGTTATTGAAAGTCTAAAACTTAATCAAAACAAAGATTCTTGATGCTAGGGTTATATGCAGAAATTCTCTTAACAATATTAACCTCTTCTGGTTGATGAAACAAAAAAAAATATGAACATCCTATGCCTCTCGATGAAACCATGAAAGAGTTAATAAATGCTGAAGAATGAAAATATGACTATTTAATTTTTTTTCTCGACATATTTTACTCTTCCTGTAGCTTTTACTTTCCACTCTAATGGCTTCCTTTTTATTGCTGTTGTAGTTTTGATGAAATGATAGTATTCTAAAAAATGTAGCTGCTTAAGATACCTCTATTTACCTGATCATAGTATTTGCTGGTTCCTGAATTAAATTTCCTTTGAACATGCATGAATTGATCTAGAACTTGCAGTCCACGAACATTTGGAAATGCACTGCAATTATTTCATCTGTCTCTGTTAAATGTTAATGGCACCACCGCTGATATAGTACCTTTATGTTGTTGTGGTGCCTTCATTTTCAAATGCTGACTTTCGAACTTTGTATCTTCATAATTTTTGCAAGTTTGATCCTTGTAATTTCTTCCTTGATTTCCATAAACTTTTTCTTGGTACATTTGAATGTTAATGCTCAGTGTTGTTACTCCTCTATGTTGTCCTTCATAGCAGTTTATGGACTATTTTATCATTATTTCCATCTTCATTGCTGCTATGCTGATCTTTAGTGAATCAACATTTACCTTTTAATTGATCATTCCATTGGCGATCTCATAATTACTATTCCATAATAGTAAACTCCACTATTTGTACCCTATTTACAATCATAGTAATAGTCATATAAAACATAAGATATCATTTTTTTTTATAAGACTGTTATTATAGGTTGGAAATGAATTTTGCTTCATAGATGACATCCTTATGTTGAATTCATTATTACTTCTCCTCTGTAGTTTGATAACTGTAAATCCTTATTATCTTGCTACCATTATTGTTAATGATCCTCGAACATATTGTAGCCTCTCATGATAACGCAGTTGGTTTTCTGCGATTCTTAAATCTTGAAAAAATGATGCTTCCAACTATGCATTGTTGTTTTTGATTCTGGGCTGTATGATTGTCTTTTCTTTACTGATCTGTATCTGTTCATGTATGCTCATCTTTCCATGATAATGTAGTTTGGACTCTTGGACAAAATGCTATTTTGAAAACCCATAAATCTGAGATCATTTTTTTTTGCTTCCTTTGAAAGCTCTAAATTTCTTTGAGGTTTAAATGCTAATGAATGCTCCATGCTGAATGTTATACACCTTTTTTGTATTGTAATGACTATTTATATCAACATTTGAAACATGAACCATGCTGTTCTATCTGAGAAGTGATAATAATGTGAATATTGATTGTTTTAGCTGCTTCATGTGACCACTTGGTATAACATCATGCTTCTTTTCATTTTCTTCTTAAATGGTAGCTTGCTTTGTTATTTCATATGCTTAACATGCATTCTTGAATACCAATTTGATTTATCTATGATAGTCAATGCTTGGAAAAATAACTTCCTGTAGAAGAATAGGATACAAACCTATACTAGAATCAGTTGTAAATTGACATGACTTCATCTTATTATCATCTTGTAGCACTCTTTGGCTGAATATAATTGTTTCTTATATGTTGTAGCTTCATGCTATTCATTTTCCATTATTGTAGCTTCATGTATATCTGATAGCTCCTCTATTTTCATCTTTTCTTATTTCTGTATCTGTACCTTTTACTTACTAATGACAGCTTGCCTTGCTACTTCATATACTTAATTGATGACAGCCAATGTTTTGTAAAATGATTTTCTGCAACAGAGTAGGAAAAATACCCATTTCAGCAATCTTGTACCAATTGAATTACTTATAGCAACTCTAAAAAATTCTAAAATGAATCAAACACCTCATGTAGCACTGAAGGATCAATTTAGGGACTGAAAGGTTTCATGATAGAATGTCATGTCCCTTCAACAGCTAGTCTTCTGCAGCATCATTAATTTAGTCACACGGTCCCATACTTATAATGTATGTATGCCCCCTCTACAACCTTCTTAATTAGTCTTCAAGTCTTCACCTCTCCATTACTTCAGTCAGAAAGTTTCACACTTGTAATGATTGTGTGTCCTCTCAACAACCTACTTGGTCTTCAACTGCACATGAAACAAACAATATTAATATAAAAGATGACATTTCTTTGTCTTTTCCCTCTTTTTCCCTTCCTCTTTGCATCTTTTAATGCTTTATCTACATAACACATTGCTGTTCATAGAGTAAGAAATATTAGGACCACTTCTATTGCTCAGTTCTTTTGAACTGACCCCTTTTCCATAATATTTTGCAGTCTTGTTAGAAGTGGAGATGTGACCCAGATCTTTGATAGAAAGCAAAGGATTGCTTCATCATACATGCAATGGAGTCTCTCCTCATGTTTCTTCTCTTCTTTATATTTGCAATGTGTTTATTCAGATTTAAAATTAGGAGTTGCCACGGCTTGTGTGGATCTGAATGCATTGTACTTATATATTCTGTATAATTGAAATCTGAACACTATCATTGTACCTTTGTAAAATAACATTTGAATAATATGTGATTAAAAAGTGCACTATTTTGTACTTGTGTTTCTAATTTGAATAATAGTGTATAGTTTATTAATGATCTCTGCATTATGTACCTTACTTTCTGCATTTAATCAATTCTAAAAACTTAGAACAACAACTTGTTCAATCCATAATCAACGCAAAAGTAGTTTCAACTTAGCAATTTAGTATGCAAAGTAGTGCTCACCGACTGAACAAATAGACCAGTTGCCTTTTGCATATCCATTGGGCACAAAGTCTTGAACTTTAGGAAAAACAACTGAACCTTCTCAAACTGAAAACAAACTGCAAACTGCAAACTGAAGTTAAAACAAAACTAAGGATGTTACTGTTGTACTCCAATGTCATTGCATGGATGAAATGCTTATGATATGGGGTAGAAGAATGGATTCCATGCCTTGTATGATAGGTATCTTTTTCATGTCATGATGGTGAAGTACATCAATGATGTCCTTGGTTTCTTCTACCACATAGTTGAAACTGAAACTAAAACTCTGCTCCTATCATTATTTGATTAATGAAATGTGCATTGTCTGTAGCAGTGAATCTGAATAGTTTATTGTTATGTATGATGTATATTTCCTTGATTGATTCATGATATAAATAGAGGTACTAACTACCAAAATAATTGACTAAAACTGAAACTACTATGTTCAACACTTGGAGAAAACAAACTGAAAACTTTTAATCTACCCTAAGCTAATCAATCATCAAAAACCCTTAAATACATCCATTAATAGACTGATTGAAGTAGCTTCCTTTTCTCACCAAAAATAGATGAGGTACATATATATGTACAACAGAGAAGATATGCAATATAACTTGAAAGATTTGAGACTTCAATAGGATATCCTGAAAGTGAAAGAACAGATCACATACCTCTTGGATTTGATTAATACAATGTAGATTTGAGGTATATAAACATGCTAGATCTACTGATCTATAATTGGAATCTTAGGAATAGGCCCCATTCTAGAAAGATGCCTGATTGGGCAACCTCTTGTAATGATAAACTCTAGATTTATGCTACTGGGCTAAACTCTATTGAGTATCTCTTGGATCACTATAACCATTTCATGATCAACTGTATCTGATCTATGAGGAAAAATAGGCTGAGGCAATATACCAATGTTTTGATGATCAGAAGATGAAATATCCTCCTCAATGTCCAGTGAATTGGCCTCGATATGAGACCCTTGAGATTCCTCCAGAATGCTTCCCTCCTTGACTAACATCCCATCCAATTCACCTCTAGGTTCTTTCTCATGACAGCTTGCCAATTCAGCTAGCTCTTTGTTACTAGAAGGGATTTTCATGAGATTCAGTATGTATCATATGTTCAACAACTTTTTGTACCTAATTTTCTTTATGAAGAGATGGATGAAAGTCATCTAATTCTACCTTAAATACTTCAAGACCATCCCAAAAGTCAGCTTCATCATCATAACTTTCAATATTGCATGGAAGAAGATTATATCTACCTTGTTGTTGCTATCATGCATGATCAAAACACCAAAAACTTGAACTTCCTATTGCTGTCCTATTAATGATGTGAGGGAAATCTGAATTTCCTCTTCCTCATCACTCACAAAACCTGGGAGTTCATAAAAAAAAAGGTGAACCTTGAAAAATGTCAGCCCCTTCATCATTAAGAACCCGTACCTCTATATGTTTTTCCTGCTTGACCAACATTCTATCAAGATGATCCTCATATTATTTTTTATCACATTTTGCCAAATCTGTTAGCTCATATATATTCTCCTTATTGATAAAACATGAAATTTCCTCTAACAATTTAGATGAGCTCTCTTGAGTGAGCTTTTCATAAGGTTGCAATTACTCTATAACGGGTTTTTGTGCTAGAAGGATACCACTAAAACTTGGGAATGAAAGTTTAATTAGCTCTTTATTTATAGGTTCTTGGAATACGGGAGTACGCCAACTTGGGACTTTACATACAAGAGATTTAGGAGACTCACCTTGCCCAAAATGCATGAAGGTTGGAATTTTACACTCAAGAGCCTCTTTTTCAGCCATTTGTAATATCAGCTCTGCTTCCTTAACAATGATTTGATGATCAAGCTCTTCTTCCCATTATTTCATTTGCTTCTCATATAGTTGATCCTCATTTCCTTGCTCTTGATTTGGCTGAACAAGATTGCTAGGCTCATAAAAATTCTTCATTTTAACATAGTCTGATTTTTGAGACTGATTGGAAATATCTTCATGCTGATTGGGCATAAAAAAGTCTCCTTAGAACTGGTTATAATTCTGAGTTTTCCACCACATAGTTTGAGCATGTAGGGGTAGGTGGTAAGAATGATGAGCTAGCTGCTCTTTAATCTCTTGTTTCTACCTTTGAACCCATGATCCTTCTTGTTGGAGAGCCTTCTCATACGTCTGTACAAGGGCGTATTGATTTGGGGCATGTTGGATATATTTATAACCTGCTATGGTATGGTAGCTTGGAATAAAAACTGCCTTCAAATGATTCTCATATGATTGTTTCTTAACCCATCGAGCATTATTCTCATGATATGATGGTGAGTATCCTGACTGTCCATAATAATTTGACATTTCTATTCATGTAATAAGCTAGAAATTTGAATATAAAAAATGATTTGAAAAATACCAGCACTTGATCTTTTGAAACCAGTAGATTTTTTCTGCAGAGTCACTAGGTGTGTGTTTGAATCCTGCCTCCAAAGGCTAAAATATGATTTTTCACACCATAATAACAATAATCATGAAGCTCAACCAAACTATGAAACAATTCATCCCACCAGGCATGCCAAAAACTATAGTCAATCAGGATTGTGCCTATAGCTGGATGTAGAATCTAGCCATCCTATTGAAACATGGAAGCATTCTCCTTGGTGGATGAGAGAATGAATCTCTAGATTCTAGGCCGGTTCCTATTAAATTTGAAATATCACCTGTTACTTATCTTTATGGTTTTTTGGGAAAAAGGAGAAATATAACTAAAAATGAATACTAATTAAGAGGGTGATACACCAAAATGGATACAGATTTGTTAGAATTATAAACTGTACCTATAGGACATACATTACTAGATTTAGCAATAAATTTCACTTCACAACACCTAGGATGATCAATAATTCACTATTAGGGTTTCGTGCCACTAATTGAAAAAATTCAACCAGCAAATAGGTAACTTCTGCAAAAGGTTTATTCTTTATAACTTAGAATAGGAATTTGAAACAATTCACTAATCTATGCTTGAAAGACACAATACACTTAAATGTAGAAAACTTGGAAGGGTCAATAGCAAAACTTAGAAAAAATATATGAATAATAAGGTCAGTTCTATTATCTTCAAAATCTACACAAATGGTTGCAAAATACAAGGAAAAGATGCACAGGAATAATATGTTCACTAATACTTCTATTTCCCCAAAATTTTGAACCTACTATAAAATGCCGTTACATTACATTCACAAGTCTGCAATGTGCAAGAACATGTGAAGAAAAGAAGGTCCCCAAAAATGAGGTCAAAATACAATGATATAGGCATTAGATCCAATGGGTCAAATTCATGAGAAAACTCCACCGAAAGAGGCACCAAACAACTAGAAACTCAAGTATAAATGCTAAAAAACCTCCTCCAAGCCAAGTGCCCCAAAAAATCAACTCCAAAACTGCCTCAGAACTGCTCATTATCCCCTAAAATCATGCAAAACTGTAGGGGGTTGGATGTGAGGAGAAATCCCACCAAATTAGGGACATAACTACTGGAAACTGAGCTATAAGTGTTCCAAAAGATCCCCAAAACTAATGACATTTGAATTGTAACTCCAACATAACTCCAGATAGGCCCCAAGTGTTGTAAATAGTCCCTAAACTACCCAAAATTGATAGTGAACAACAAGAGCCTCCTCTGAATAAGCATAGAACACACAGCCAACTGATAGTCCACTCTAGATAAGCATGACATCACCTAAACCAAAGCTTGACTCTTAGAAAACAACCCTCTAAATTTCACTTAAAATAATTAATAATATTTATCTTATAATTGTGACAAATAATTATTATTACCACAATATATGTGCAAAAATTAAAAAATCCCCCCTAAGACCAACTAATTACTTATTAATTAACTATTACTTAATCATATTTTAGTATATTTATTTTTAGAAACAAATAATAAACTTTATTTGTTCAAAACTAGATATACCAAAATGTAATTACATGATATTTAATTAGTAAATAATTAAAGACTCCGGCTTCTCTACTTATTAATTAATTAATTATTAATTATTACTCATGATACTAAAATATTTTAAAAATTTTAAGATGAATAATATGAATATTCATTTAAAAATTTAAATATATTATAATACATTGAGTAATATTTAATAAATAAATAAAAACATTCAAAATATATTTATTTATTAATAACAATTTCATTCTAATATACCTAATTTTAAATCGTTTAAAACTAGAAACATTAGAATGTGGTATTTAATAATAAATAAATATATTTTGAAACAAAATTAAAAAGAAGTAAAGTTTATACATTATCTAAATAATAAGATTGAAATATTTAAAATACAAAATTTAATAAATATTAATAAATAATACTCATTAAATTACTTATTTTAAGATTTATAAAAAACATTATTACTAGATAAAATATAAATTTTAAAACAAAATTTTAATTTAAATAATTTATAACATTCTATTAATATTATACTTATAAACTAATGAATATTAATAAATAACATTCATTAATCTATAAGTATAATATTAATGAAGTGTTATTTATTATTTAAATTAAAATTTTGTATTAAAAAAAACTTCTAAATTTATAAGTATAAAAGCCTCTTCAATTAAATGAAACTTAAGGCAAAGCTACGGTTAAATCATGAATTATTCCTAACTCAAGGAAAACAAAGCACAAAACAAAGAAGGTAAAAAGAAACACCCAAGGCAAAGCTCACGGGTTACATAGGGTTAGAACCCTAAAATTACTTCATTTTGTTTCATTATATTCTGTCTCTTGCTGCTGTCACTTTACTCCAGTCGCTTCCATAAAGGGTTTGAGGTTCATGCTGGAAATCTATGTTTTTCTTTTCTTGGTGAGCTGCCTTTGCATTGGATACTTCTGCATTTTTTCTTCTCACTGGCTATGGTAGCTTGGAGTTGCTTCATTTTTTTTTATGGTGGAAATCTCTGCATTTTTTGTTGAATACCTCTATGGCTGCTTCTTTAGCCACTTTATGCTACTCTTCGTTGTCTTTAGCTGCCACTAAGAGCGTTTCAATAAAAAAAAAAGTTTGCCGCTCCTACTGTTTCTGAGGGCTTCTGGAATTTGAACAAGAAATGATGGTTGCTATAATAAATAAGAAACACCACCTACAACCGTTACCTAGCAAAGAATGCTTGGAAATCTCAACCTTCTGTAGCTTTTCTCTACTTTTCATGTTGGTAAGTGCAGCCCACTTCATATCTGTTTGTGACTAAGCTCTGAATTTTCATAATTGTATTTTTTCCATGAAGTTAATTTAATTGATGCATTCCTGAGATTGAGGCTCGAAGTTGACAATCATAGCCATTTTATTGAAGTTGTTCTCATGACTGGAAACTCTTAAAATTTTCCTGAAACCCTTGATAAAAACAATGTCTTGCCATCTGTTATTGAAAGTTTGAAACTTACTCAAAACAAAGATTCTTGATGCTAGGGTTAGATGCACAAATTCTCTGAAAAATATTAACCTCTTCTGGTTGATGAAACAAAAAAAAAATATGAACATCCTATGCCTCTCGATGAAACCATGAAAGAGTTAATAAATGCTGAAGAATGAAAATCTAACTATTTAATTTTTGTTCTCGACATATTTTACTCTTCCTGAAGATTTTACTTTCCACTCTAATGGCTTCCTTTTTATTGATGTTGTAGTTTTGAAGAAATGATAGTATTCTAAAAAATGTAGCTGCTCAAGATACCTCTATTTACCTGATCATAGTATTTGCTGGTTCTTGAATTAAATTTTCCTTTAAACATGCATGAATTGATCTAGAACCTGTTGTCCACCAACATTTGGAAATGCACTGCAAATATTTCATCTGTCTCTGTTAAATGCTAATTGTACCACTGCAAATATAGTACCTTTATGTTGTTGTGGTGCCATCATTTTCAAATAATGACTTTTGAACATTGTATCTTCTTAATTTTTGCAAGTTTGATCCCTGTCATTTCTTCCTTGATTTCCATAAACTGTTTCTTGGTACATTTGAATGTTAATGCTCAGTGTTGTTACTCCTCTATGTTTTCCTTCATAGCAGATAATGGACTATTTTATCATTATTTCAATCTTCATTTCTACTATGCTGATCTTTATTGAATCAACATTTACCTTTTCATTGATCATTCCATTGGTGATCTCATGATTACCATTCCATAATAGTAAAATCCACTATTTGTACCCTATTTACAGTCATAGTAATAGTCATATAAAACATAAAATATCAATTTTTTTTATAAGACTCTTATTATAGGCTGGAAATGAATGTTGCTTCATAGATGGCATCCTTATGTTGAATTCATTATTACTTCTCCTCTGTAGTTTGATAACTGTAAATCCTTATTATCTTGCTACCATTCTTGTTAATGATCCTCAACCATACTGTAGCCTCTCATGATAATGCAGGTGTTGTTATGCGATTCTTAAATCTTGAAAAAATGATGCTTCCAACTATGCATTATTGCTTTTGATTCTGGGCTACATGATTGTATTTTCTTTGCTGATCTATATCTGTTCATGTATGCTCAACTTTCCATGATAATGTAGTTTGGCCTCTTGGATGAAATGCTATTTTGAAAACCCCTAAATATGAGATCATCTTTTGTTGCTTCCTTTGAAATCCCTAAATTTATTTGAGGTTTAAATGCTAATGAATGCTCCATGCTTAATTTTATACACCTTTTTTGTATTGTAATGACTTTTTCTATCAAAATTTGAAACAGGAAGCATGTTGTTCCATCTGAGACGTGATAATAATGTGAATATAGATTTCTCTCGCTACTTCATGTGACCACTTGGTATAACATCATGCTTCTTTTCATTTTCTTCTTAAATGACAGCTTGCTTTGCTGCTTCATATGCTTAACATGCATTCTTGAATGCCAATCTGATTTATCTATGAAAGTCAATGCTTGGAAAAATAACTTCCTGTAGAAGAATATGATACATACCTCTACTGCAATCAATTGAAAATTGACATGACTTCATCTTATTATCATATTGTAGCACTCTTTGGCTGAATATCATCGTTTCTTATATGTTGTAGCTTCATGCTATTCATTTTCCATTGTTGTAGCTTCATGTATATCCAATAGCTCCTCTAGTTTCATCTTTTCTTATTTCTATATCTGTACCTTTTACTTACTAATGATAGCTTGCCTTGCCGCTTCATATACTTAATTTATGACAGCCAATGTTTTGTAAAACAATTTTCTACAGCAGAGTAGGAAAAATACCTCTTTCAGCAATCTTGTACCAATTTAATTACTTATAGCAACTCTGAATAATTCTGAAATGAACCAAACACCTCCTGTAGCACTGAAGGATCAATTTAGGGGATGAAAGGTTTCATGACAGAATGTCATGTCCCTTCCACAACCAGTCTTTTGCAGCATCATTAATTCAGTCAGAAGGTTCCATACTTATAACTTATGTATTCCCCCTCTACAACCTCCTTAATTAGTCTTCAAGTCTTCACCTCTCCATTACTTCAGTTAGAAAGTTTCACACTTGTAATGATTGCGTGTCCTCTCAACAACCTACTTGGTCTTCAACTACACATGAAACAAACAATATTAATATATAAGATGACATTTCTTTGTCTTTTCCCTCTTTTTACCTTCCTCTTTGCATCCTTTTATGCTTTATCTGCATAACACATTGCTTTTCATAGAGTAAGAAATATTAGGACCACTTCCATTGCTTAGTTCTTTTGAACTGACCCCTTTTCCATACTATTTTACAGGTTTGTCAGAAGTGGAGATGTGACCCAGATCTTTGACAGAAAGCGAAGGACCGCTTCATCATACATGAAATGGGGGCTCTCCTCTTGTTTCTTGTCTTCTTTATATTTGCAATTTATTTATTCAAATTTAAAATTAGGAGTTGCCATGGCTTGTGTGGATCTGAATGCATTGTGCTTATGTATTCTGTATAATTAAAATCTAAACACTATCATTGTACCTTTGTACAACAACATTTGAATAATATGTGATTAAAAGTGCACTATTTTGTACCTCTTAGGGTGCTCTCCTGCTAAACAAATAGACCAGTTTCCTTTTGCATATCCATTGGGCACAGAGTCTTTAACTTTAGGAAAAACAATTGAACCTTTTCAAACTGAAAACAAACTGCAAATTGAAAATTGAAGTTAAAGCAAAACTAAGGATGTTACTGTTGCACTCCAGTGTCATTGCATGAATGAAATGCTTATGATAAGGGGCAGCGGAATGGATTCCCTATCTTGTATGATAGGTATATTTTTCCTGTCATGATGGTGAAGTACATCAGTGATTTCCTTGGTTTCTTCTACCACACAACTGAAACTGAAACTAAAACTCTGATCCTATCATAACTTGATTAATGAAATGTGAATTGTCTATAGTAGCGAATCTGAATGGTTTACTATTATGCATGATTTATATTTCCTTGATTGATTCATAATAGAAACAAAGGTACTAACTACCAAAATAACTAACGAAAACTAAAACTACTATGCTCAACACTCGGAGAAAACAAACTTAAAAGTTTTAATCTACCCTAACATAATCAATCATAAAAAAACCCTCAAATACATCCATTAACAGACTGATTGAAGTAGCTTCCTTTTCTCACCAATAATAGATGAGGTGCATATATATGTACAACTAAGAAGATACACAATATAAATTGAAAGATCTGAGACTTTAGTAGCATATCCTGAAAGTGAAAGACCAGATCACATACCTCTTGGATTTGATTAATATCATTGTAGATTTGAGGTATATAAACATGCTGGATTTGCTACTTTATAACTAGAATCTTAGGAATAGGCCCCATTCTGGAAAGATTCCTGATTGGGCACCCTCTTGTAATGATAAAATCTAGCTTTATGCTTCTGGGATCAACTCTATTGAGTATCTCTTGGATCACTATAACAATTTCATGATCAACTGTATCTGATCTATGAGGAAAAATAGGCGGAGGCAATATACCAATGTTTTGATGATCAGAAGCTGAAATCTCCTCCTCAACATCCACTAAATTTGCCTCGATATGAGACCCTTGAGATTCCTCCTGAATGCTTCCCTCCTTGACTAACATCCCATCCAATTCACCTCTAGGTTCTTTCTCATGACAGCTTGCCAATTCAGCTAGCTCTTTGTTACTAGAAGGGATTTTCATGAGATTTAGTATCTATTATATGCGCAACAACTTGTTGTACCTAATTTTCTTTATGAAGAGATGGATGAAAGTCATCTAATTCTACCAAAAATGCTTCAAGACCATCCCAAAATTTAGCTTCATCATCATAACTTTCAATATTGCGTGGAAGAGGATTTATATCTACCTTGCTGTTGCTGTCATGCATGATCAAAACACCAAAAACTTGAGCTTCCTCTTGCTATCCTATTAATTATGTGAGGGAAATCTGAATTTCCTCTTCCTCATCACTCAAAAAACCTAGGAGTTCATCAAAAAAAATAGGCGAACCTTGAAAAATGTCAGCCCCTACATCATTAAGAACCCATACCTTTATATGTTTTTCCTCCTTGACTAGCATTCTAGCAAGATGATCCTCATATTGTTTTTGATCACAATTTGCCAAATCAGTTAGCTCATATATATTCTCCTTATTGAAAAAACATGAAATTTCTTCTAACAATTCAGATGAGCTCTCTTGAGTGATCTTTTCATAAGGTTGCAATGGCTCTATAACAAATTTTCGTGCTAGAAGGATACCACTAAAACTTGGGAATGAAAGTTTAATTAGCTCTTCATTTACATGTTCTTGGAATATGGGAGTACGCCAACTTGGGACTTTACATCCAAGAGATTTAGGATAATCACCTTTCCAAAAATGCATGAAGCTTGGAATTTTACACTCAGGAGCCTCTTGTTCAGCCATTTGTAATATCAGCTCTGCTCCTGTAACAACAATTTGACGATCAAGTTCTTCTTCCCATTATTTTATTTGTTGCTCATATAGTTGATCCTCATTTCCTTTCTCTTGATTTGGATGAACAAGCTTGCTAGGCTCATAAAAATTCTTCATTTTAACATAGTCCAAGTTTTGAGGCTGATTGGAAATATGTTGATGCTGATTGGGCATAAAATAGTCTCCTTGGAACTGTTTATAATTCTGAGTTTGCTGCCACTTAGTTTGATCATGTAGGGGCGGGTGGTAAGCATGATGAGCTAGTTTCTATTTAATCTCTTATTTTTGCCTTTGATCCCATGATCCTTCTTGTTGGAGAGCCATCTCATAAACCTGTACAAGGGCATATTGATTTGGGGCATGTTGGATATATTGATAACCTGCTATGGTATGGTAGCTTGGAATAAAAACTACCTTCAGATGATTCTCATATGGTTGTTACTTAACCCATTGAGAATTATTGTCATGATATGATGGTGAGTACCCTGACTGTCCATAATAATTTGACATTTCTATTCATGTAATAAGCTAGAAATCTGAATATAAAAATGATTTGAAAAACACCAGCACTTGATCTTTTGAAACCAGTAGATTTTTTCTGTAGATTCGCAATGTGTGTGTTTGAATCCTGCCTCCAAAGGATAAAATACCACCGTTCACACCATAACAACAATAATAATGAAGCTCAACCAAACTTTGAAACAATTCATCCCACCGCGTGTGCCAAAAACTATTGTCAATCAGGATTGCGCTTATTGCTGGATGTGGAATCTAGCAATCCTATTGAAACATGGAAATATTCTCCTTGGTGGATGAGAGAATGAATCTCTATATTCTAGGCCTGTTCCTATTAAATTTGAGATATCACCTGATACTGATCTTTATGGGCTTTTTGGGAAAAAGGAGAAAGATAACTGAAAAATGAATACTAATTAAGAGGGTGATACACCAAAATGGATAAAAATTTATCAGAATTATAAATCTGTACCTATAGAACATACAATATTGGATTCTGCAATAACTTTCACTTCACAATACCTAGGATGATCAATAATTCACTATTAGGGTTTTGTGCCACTAATTGAAAAAATTCAACTAGTAAATAGGTAACTTCTGCAAAAGGTTTATTCTTTATAACTTAGAATAGGAATTTGAAACAATTCACTAATCTATGCTTGAAAGACACAATACACTTAAATTCAGAAAACTTGGAAGGGTCGATAGCAAAACTCAAAAAAAATATATGAATAATAAGGCCAGCTCTATTATCTTCAAAATCTGCAAAAATGGTTACAAAATACAAGGAAAAGATGCACAAGAACAATATGTTCACTAATACTTCTATTTCCCCCAAATTCTGAACCTGCTACAAAATGCCCTTACAATACATTCACAAGTCTGCAATGTGCAAGAACATGTGAAGAAAAGAAGGTCCCCCAAAATGAGGTCAAAATACAATGATATAGGCATCAGATCCAATGGGTCGGATGCATGAGAAAACTCCACTGAAAGAGGCACCAAACTACTAGAAACTGAAGTATAAATGCTGAAAAAATTTCTCCAAGCCAAGTGTCACAAAAAATCAATTCCAAAACTGCCTCAGAACTGCTCATCATCCCCCAAAATCATGCAAATTTGTAGGGGGTTGGATGTGAGGAGAAATCCCACCAAATTAGGGACATAACTACTGGAAACTGAGGTATAAGTGTTCCAAAAGATCCCCAAAATTGATGACAACTGAATTGTAACTCCAACGTAACTCCAAATAGGCCCCAAGTGTTGTAAACAGTCTCTAAACTGCCCAAAACTGATAGTGAACAACAAGAGCCTTCTCTAAATAAGCATAGAACACACAACCAACTGATAGTCCACTCTAGATAAGCATGACATCACCTAAACCAAAGCTTGACTCTTAGAAAACAACCCTCTAAATTGCACTTAAAATAATTAATAATATTTGTCTTATAATTGTTACAAATTATTATTATTACACAATATATGTGTAAAAATAAAAAAAATCCCCCCTAAGACCAACTAATTACTTATTAATTAACTATTACTTAATCACATTTTAGTATATTTATTTTTAGAAACAAATAATAAACTTTATTTGTTCAAAACTAGATATACCAAAACGTAATTATGTGATATTTTATTAGTAAACAATTAAAGACTCCAACTTCTCTACTTATTAATTATTTATTTATTAATTATTACTCATGATACTAAAATATTTTAAAAAATTTAAGATGAATAATATTAATATTCATTTAAAAAATTAAATATATTATAATATATTAAGTAATATTTAATAAATAAATAAAAACATTCAAAATATATTTATTTATTAATAACAATTTCATTCTAATATACCTAATTTTAAATCGTTTAAAACTAGATACATTAGAATGTGGTATTTAATAATAAATAAATATATTTTGAAACAAAATTAAAAAGAAGTAAAGTTTATACATTATCTAAACAATAAGATTGAAATATTTAAAATACACAATTTAATAAATATTAATAAATAATGCTCATTAAATTACTTATTTTAAGATTTATAATAAACATTATTACTAGATAAAATATAAAATTTAAAACAAAATTTTAATTTAAATAATTTATAACATTCTATTAATATTATACTTATAAACTAATGACTGTTAATAAATAACATTCATTAATCTACAAGTATAATATTAATGAAGTGTTATTTATTTATTTTGGATTGGTAACATTATTTTTGTATTGATAATAAAATAGGGATTACATTAAAAATGTCATTTTTCACGGTTGGCCACCGCATTACAAATATATTACTTCCCTACCCCCATAAACACCTTAACATATAGTCATTTTACAATGCAAAAGGGAATTAACACCCTACCAAATGAGACAGAAAACATCCACCATACTAACGATCACAAAAATCACAAGCTTCCCCAGCCTTCCATGCCTATTCTTTAAACCATTGTGATGCCTCCTCCCTCGAGAAATTGGGAATGGCATTGTCATCCTGCATTGATCTTGATATTTCAGTGGGGCTAGCACCTTGCAAACTTCCCATTCCACTTGTGCCCACCATTTTCTGCACCTTCCTTTAAACCTAGTGTCGCAGTGGTTATCCTGGTGCAGTTACACTCTTACACGACGTCGATTTCATGAAGCCCTTCCTTCCCTCACTCTTGTCCAAAATATTCTCCTGCAAAAATGTAATGATCTTCTTCCATCCTTTCTCTACCCATGGTATGTGCACCCCTTGTGGGTTCAAAGCAGACCAGATAACCAGAGGCTGAACCTAGGTGTCCCCTCCTCCAATTAGCCTCCATGGTTCAAGCCCCATTTCCAGTCCTTTCCCCAACACCGCTTTGTCAACAATTTCTTCCAAACCCAGCAACCATTGTGAGTCGACACATGCCTCCACTACCCTGAGGACCTCCTCCTTCGTCTCTTCGATAGATAATTCTACTACTATAAAGAGTGAGGCCACGTCCAGGTTGAAGCATCACCTCCAGTAGGAGTCCAAATACTGTATCCCAAACATCTGGTGAATGCCGTCCATGAAATCCACAACATCAAACATGAAGGTGTTCCTCAATCTCCTTGGTGTGATCTTTCCCTCATATGCTTGCGTTTGGCAGTCAAACTCAAACACAAAGTTAGCCTCCATTTTCTCCTCTACACTCAAAACCGCATAGATTTCTCTCCTTCCCCTGCATAAATTTACCTCCTTTGAACAATCTGGAAGGAATTCTTTCGCAGAGTACCAATTAATGAGTGCAAATTTTATCACATGTGAAGACATAATATAAACTTGAGTTCCATCAAGCATAATGGTAGATTAATTCTCCTTTGTACCTTCGATTAGATGTTTTAAGTGGGGTATTAAGTTTATCATCCTCTTTTATTCCAATTCAAGACTCCTAAAGTCTTCATGTATTTCAAATTGAGTCCCAAAAGCTACATTCACCCCCATATTAGCCAGCTTATCGGCCACCTTGTTTTCTTCTCAGTAAACATGGGATACCTTGAAGTCCGTGAACTCTTGTAACAGGCCCTGAATCTTCTTGATGTGTTTGTCAAGATGCCACACTACCATCTTCCCTCTTGATATTCCATTGGTTATTATTTCTGAGTCTCCTTCAAGGTGTACTCTGTGAATTCCCAATTTGGTTCCTAAGACTAAAGCCTCTTTAGCCGCTACACATTCAACCACATTATTCGTATCATCCTTCAATTGTTTTCCCATAAAGGCAAGAATGTTGCCCTGACAATGTCTTGCAATACATTGGCATCCAGAAATGAAGTGTTATTTATTATTTAAATTAAAATTTTGTATTAAAATAAACTTCTAAATTTATAAGTATAAAAGCCTCTTCAATTAAATGAAACTTAAGGCAAAGCTACGGTTAAATCATGAATTATTCCTAAGTCAAGGAAAACAAAGCAAAAAATAAAAAAGGTAAGAAAAAGCACCCAAGGCAAAGCTCATGGGTTACATAGGGTTAGAACCCTAAAATTACTTCATTTTGTTTCATTATCTTCTTTGTCTCTTGCTGCTGTCGCTTTGCTCCAGCCGCTTCCATGAAGGGTTTGAAGTTCATGCTATAAATCTAAGTTTTTCTTTTCTAGGTGAGCTGCCTTTGCACTGGATACTTCTACATTTTTTCTTCTCACTGGCTATGGTAGCTTGGAGTTGCTTCACTTTGTTGTTTTATGGTGGAAATCTCTGCATTTTTTGTTGAATACCTCTGTGGCTGCTTCTTTAGCTACTTTATGCTTCTCTTCATTGTCTTTGGCCGCCACTAAGAGGGTTTCAATAAAAAAATGTTTGCTCCTCCTGCTATTTTTGAGGGTTTTTGAAATTTGAACAAAAAAATGATGGCTGCTATAATAAATAAGGAACAACACCTACAACCATTACCTAGCAAAGAATGCTTGGAAATCTCAACCTTCTGTAGTTTTTCTCTACTTTCATGCTGGTAAGTACAACCCACTTCATATCTCTTTGTGACTAAGTTCTGAATTTGCATTATTGTATTTTTTCCATGAAGTTAATTTAACTGATGCATTCCTGAGACTGATGCTCAAAGTTGACAATCATAGCCATTTTAATGAAGTTGTTCACATGACTGTAAACTCTTAAAATTTTCCTGAAACCCTTGATAAAAAATAATGTCTTGGCATCTGTTATTGAAAGTATGAAACTTAAAACAAAGATTCTTGATGCTAGGGTTAGATGCACAAATTCTCTGAAAAATATTAACCTCTTCTGGTTGATGAAACAAAAAAATAATATGAACATCCTATGCATCTTGATGAAACCATCAAAAAGTTAATAAATGCTGAAGAATGAAAATATAACTATTTAATTTTTGTTCTTGACATATTTTACTTTTCCTGCAGCTTTTAATTTCCATTCTAATGCCTGCCTTTTTATTGCTGTTGTAGTTTTGAAGAAATGATAGTATTCTAAAAAATGTAGTTGCTCAAGATACCTCTATTTACCTGATCACAGTATTTACTGGTTCTTAAATTAAATTTTCCTTTGAACATGCATGAATTGATCTAGAACTTGTTGTCCACAAGCATTTGGAAATTCACTGCAATTATTTCATCTATCTCTGTTAAATGCTAATGGCACCACTGCTGATATAGTACCTTTATGTTGTTGTGGTGCCATCATTTTCAAATGCTAACTTTTGAACTTTGAATCTTCATAATTTTTGCAAGTTTGATCCCTGTCATTTCTTCCTTGATTTCCATAAACTGTTTCTTGGTACATTTGAATGCTAATGCTCAGTGTTGTTACTCCTCTATGTTTTCCTTCATAGAAGTTTATGGACTATTTTACCATTATTTCTATCTTCATTGCTGCTATGCTGATCTTTAGTGAATCAACATTTAACTTTTCATTGATCATTCCATTGGTGATCTCATGATTAATGTTCCATAACAGAAACTCCACTATTTGTACCCTATTTACAGTCATAGTAATAGTCATATAAAACATAAGATATTAATTTTTTTTATAAGACTCTTATTATAGGCTGGAAATGAATGTTTCTTAATAGATGACATCCTTATGTTGAATTCATTATTACTTCTCCTCTGTAGTTTGATAACTGTAAATCCTTATTATATTCCTACCATTATTGTTAATGATTCTTGAACATACTATAGCCTCTCATGATAATGCATTTGTTGTTCTGCGATTCTTAAATCTTGAAAAAATGATGCTTCCAACTATACATTGTTGCTTTTGATTATATGCTGCATGAATGTCTTTTCTTTGCTGATCTGCATCTGTTCATGTATGCTCAGCTTTCCATGATAATGTAGTTTGGAATCTTGGATGAAATGCTATTTTGAAAACCCCTAAATCTAAGATCATCTTTTGTTGCTTCCTTTGAAAGACCTAAATTTATTTGAGGTTTAAATGCTAATGAATGCTCCATGCTGAATGTTATACACCTTTTTGTATTATAATGACTATTTCTATCAACATTTGAAACATGAAGCATGTTGTTCCTTCTGAGAAGTGATAATAATGTGAATATTGATTGCTTTGGCTGCTTCATGTGACCACTTGGTATAACATCATGCTTCTTTTCATTTTCTTCTTAAATGACAGCTTCCTTTACTGCTTCATATGCTTAACATGCATTCTTGAATACCAATCTAATTTATCTATGATAGCCAATGCCTGGAAAAATAACTTCCTGTAGAAGAATAGGATAAATACCTCTACTGCAATCAGTTGCAAATTGACATGACTTCACCTTATTATCATCTTGTAGCACTCTTTGGCTGAATATCATTGTTTCTTATATGTTGTAGCTTCATGCTATTCATTTTCCATTGATGTAGCTTCATGTATATTCGATAGCTCCTCTGGTTTCATCTTTTCTTATTTATGTATATGTACCTTTTACTTACTAATGGCAGATTTCCTTGCTGCTTCATGTGCTTAATTTATGATAGCCAATGTTTTGTAAAACAATTTTTTGTAGCAGAGTAGGAAAAATACCTCTTTCAGCAATCTTGTACCAATTTAATTACTTATAGCAACTTAGAAAATTCTAAAATGAACTGAATACCTCCTGTAGCACTGAAGGATCAATTTAGGGGTTTAAAGGTTTCATGATAGAATGTCATGTCCCTTCCATAGCTAGTCTTCTGCAACATCATTAATTCACTTAGAAGGTCCCATACTTATTACATATGTATTCCCCCTCTACAACCTCCTTAATTAGTCTTCAAGTCTTCACCTCTCCATTACTTTAGTTAGAAAGTTTCACACTTGTAATGATTGTGTGTCCTCTCAACAACCTACTTGGTCTTCAACTACACATGAAACAAACAATATTAATATAAAAGATGACATTTCTTTGTCTTTTCCCTCTTTTTTCCTTCCTCTTTGCATATTTTAATGCTTTATCTACATAACACATTGCTGTTCATAGAGTAAGAAATATTAGGACCGCTTCCATTGCTCAGTTCTTTTGAACTGACCCCTTTTCCATAATATTTTACAGGTTTGTCAGAAGTGGAGATGTGACCCAGATCTTCGATAAAAAGTGAAGGTGTTAGAAATATAAAGAAAATACTGAAAATGAGAAGGAAATAATCCAAGAGAGTATGAAAAGGAAAATATTTTACCAAAATACTGAGAGAGAGAGAGAGAGAGAGAGAGAGAGAGAGAGAGAGAGAGAGATTTCTTGAATTGATCAACCAATAGTTCACCAAAATGCTCCAAGAACCATGACAAGAACACAAGAATTTGAAAGGTGAAAAGCAAGAAAAAAACCCTTGTGAATAATATGAATATGACACAAAGCCTAAAGAATAAGAGCAATAAGCTCAATACAATATTGAGAGAAATAAGAGATAGAGAGATGAAATGAGAGAGAGGAGAAGATTATTAGAGCAAGTGTGTGAAAGGCATCTCTTAAGTAGAGATGAGTAGAGGAGTTTGCATGTAACTCCCTTCTCCTATGAATGCCACATCCAAATTGTGTGTGTGCCAAATGTGTGATTCCTCTTAAGGAGCAATATCTAATTTCCTTATTAAAGGAATTACAAATAATATGACAAGACCTTGGTATATCTTTTAATTACATAGAAACCAAGGAAAGATTAATTCTAACATCCCCCTTTGATCTTTACTTGGGGGGATGATATAAATAGGTATGACACCCAAATGTTTACTGTTATTTTGAGATTTTTCTTTTGAAAGAGTCTTTAGTAGATTGTTGATAGCTTGATCATCATGTATATCTTCATCTGGATTGATGGAGCTTGAATGGTACATATGAATGTTTGCTAAGTGGATAGCACTTTGACAATACAAAGATGTAATTTCTTGCGGAGGGGGGCCCAAATCTTCAAGTGACCATTGAGATTATTGAGACACATTTATATATTTTGTATGTTCATTTGCAATAGGAAATAGAGGTGGAGCATGATCAACACCTGAGCCTACAATAAGGCAAGAACCACTAGTAGAGCTCCCATCAATGGGATCTCCTAGTGCTGAATCAGTAACACTTTGGAAAGGAAAATCATATTGTGAATCATCAATTATAGAATCAGAAATGCAATCTTTAGTTGCATAAGATAAATTTGTATCATAATATGAAGGTTCAAGATAAGCATTAGTAAAATCATATTGTGAATCATCAGTCATAGAATAAAAAATTCAATATTTAGTTGCATAAAACAAATATGTAATGTATTCTTCATAATAAGTAAAATCAAGAGAAGTAGAGCTAGTTTAAGCATTACCATTATTATCATTATCTTCCAAAAAAAACATAGGATTATTACTATCATCATGAATTTCATCTTGAGTAAACAAATCTTGCAAAGTAATATTAAGAAAGTTAGAGATAATTTCCTCTTCTTGTTCAAGAATATCATCAACATAAGAGCAAGGATCATCAAATTGTAGTGCATCATAATCATTTTCATTAGGAAGATCATAATTAAGAGGGTTATTCCAAGAGTATTCATCATCACATGGTTCATTCCAAATAGTATTATCATCATAATGAGAAGTAGGCATCTCATACTAAATAGCAAAGGCTTGACGAGTGTTACAATTTTGACTATTAGGATTAGAGGACTTCTCATGTTTAAGTTTCTTAAAATAGTTATTGATCACATGACCATGTTTTCCACAATAATTAAAATGAGGTCTATTAGAATGGTTATGATAACCATTATTATGATTATGATTATGAGATTTATTATTATGTGATTTAGACATGAAGGCATGTTCGTTAGATTTAAGTGAGTCAAATTGTATTATCTAAGCCTCTTCTTGACATAAAAGATATTGAAAGATAGCATAAGTTAATTGAGACACTAACAAAGGAAGAGCTAATTGAGAATGAATATTAGTAATGAATTGTTGAAACTCTTTTGGAAGACATTTTTTAAGAATAATAGTAGTTAACCTAATGCCAGATAAAGTAACATAAATACCACTAAGTTGAGTTTTAATAGCATCAAACCTGAGTAAAAATTCATCCATATTTTGAAAATTAGTATACCTTAGGTCCTCCAAGTTGTCTTGGAGTTGAATCTTACGGGATTCAGAGAAGTTTTCATACGTTTGTTGCAAGATCGCCCATGCTTCATGAGCTTTGGTGCAATGTCCAATTAGGACATAAAGATCAGGAATAATGGAGAGACCAATCAAACCAAGGGCTTCTTCATTTTTGGTTTTCCAAGCATCTTTTTCTTCTTGAGTAGCAGAGGTAGCTGGTTCAATGGACATATATGTAGCAACTTCAAGTAGATGTTTAAAGTGAAATAGAAATGAAACATGAGTTTTCCATTGATGGTAATTAGAACTATTTAGCTTGATTTTAGGAATTAATGTTGACATGATTAATTATCAAAATTAACTGAAATAAAGCTAAATACAAGTGGCAAGATATAATGATGAATCCAAAAAACTAATTTAACGTGATTAGTGAACGCCAATATGCAAGAATTTTAAATATTAAAAAAATTTAAATTTTTTGTTTAAATGATGAAACAAATTTTATTTGCAATAAAAGAATGAATTGACAATAGAATAATGTTAATAATGATAAAATGAACATGGGATTAAGACAATTTAAAAAAAATTTAAGTCAAAATATTTGTATAGTAGTTTAAACTTTTTTTGTTAAAAAACTTAAGTTTAAAGATTGAACTGCAATATTGAAAAAAGATTAAACAAATATGATAAGAATAATCACAGAATCTAATGATAAACCCTGAAAAAAGGATAATGAGCAACCTACAAGAAAAAAATGTTATAGAGAATAATGATTATATGCTAGAAGAAGTGGAATAAGTTAGAAGGAAACCGATGATAATGCTACAGGAAAGCCGGAAAAATGTTACAAATAATAGAATACTAGAGCCTACAAAGAATTAATTACAACAACCATAATATACTAAAACAAAGGATCCTATTGACCAAAGATAGAATAATATGAAAGCATATAAACTGATAAAACAAAAGACACACTGGCATATGCCAGAGACTGCACAGGAGACAAAGAAAAATAAGATAAACTCCCTCCAAAGATAGTCAAACTACCTCAAGGAACGCCAAGGGACAGCGTAGAAGTTGCGCAGGAGTAGGAGGACTACGAAAAAAGCAAGGTGAGACAGCAGCCGAGAAGGCTGCGAAGGAGATGAAGGAACCAATGGTTATGCTGCAGTGCTAAGAGAATAAGACAAGGTAAGGCTGCACAAAGAGTAGGTAAAAAACAAAAAATTGTTGTGCTGTAGTGAAGAGAAGGGCAGCCAAAGGCAATGATGCTGCGCAAGCTCCTTTTGTGAGGAGAGAATGTTGTGCAAGGAACTAGAAATTCAAAGAATGAAGCCAAGGAGGAGATTGTGAGGGACCAGCAGAGGCAAGCAAGGCTGCACTAGAAACATAAGACAACGGCCCAGCTAATCAGACCCGTGAACTTTGAAAGGGGTTGCGCAGTGAGTGCAAAATGTATATCAAAACTAAGAGATGGTGTAAGGGAGATAGCAAGAAGAATGATTATATTATTAAAACATAAAATGTAGGGTATAATAGAAAACAACAATAGAGATTAAAATCTACAAATAATAAACGTTAGCAGAGATAGATTAAAAAAAACCAGAGATATCAACATCCAGAGATATGCAAAGATATAAACAAACAGCAAAGAAGCCTTAACCTAGAGAGAAACGTTAGATGGAGATTTAAAACAGTAAAAGATATATATATTGAAATTTGTGCAGATAATAACATAAGAGAAATGTTGATATTTAATCCTACAGTGATGAAAGAGAGATGAATAAACCAATATTAACCCTGCAAGAAATCAAAGATTTATAAACCAGTAACAAAGACATAATAAGCAAAAATAAGTGAAACCTGCAGAGAAATAAATGAGTTATTATAATAATCCTGCACAAAATAAAATAATATGAAGCTGCATAAATGTTAGAAATAGATGTAATATTGATTTAGTGGTAAAGATCAGAACATGAAAATATGAGATCTTCCCTTGCGGTTGCCCGACAAAGGGAAAGACCAGATCTGGAAAAAAAACTATAGACTAGATAAACAATAAAAAACTGGGTTTGGCGGTGAATCAGCCAAACCCAATTTTTTTTTCAAAAAATCTACAATAAAAGTTAGATCAAGGAATCCTGCAAACACTCAAACAAGTATTATTAGCTCTGATACCATGTTAGAAATATAAATAAAATAATGAAAATGAGAAGGAAAGAATCCAAGAGAGTATGCAAAGGAAAATATTTTACCAAAATACTGAGAGAGAGAGAGAGAGAGAGAGAGAGAGAGAGAGAGAGAGAGAGAGAGAGAGAGAGAG
>MU228286.1:167196-179648 GCA_018584345.1 Thuja plicata | reverse complement strand
TCCAAGAACCATGACAAGAACACAATAATTTGAAAGGGGAAAAGCAAGAAAAAACCCCTTGTGAATAATATGAATATGGCACAAAGCCTAAAGAATGAGAGCAATAAGCTCAATACAATATTGAGAGTAATGAGAGATAGAGAGAAGAAATGAGAGAGAGGAGAAGATTATTAGAGCAAGTGTGTGAGAGGTATCTCTTAAGTAGAGATGAGTGGAGGAGCTTGCATGTACTCCCTTCTCCTATGAATGCCACATCCACATTGTGTGTGTGCCAAATGTGCGATTCCTCTTAAGGAGGAATATCTAATTTCCTTATTAAAGGAATTACAAATAATATGACAAGACCTTGGTATATCTTTTAATTACATAGATACCAAGGAAAGATTAATTCTAACAGAAGGACCACTTCATCATATAGGCAATGGAGGCTCTCCTCTTGTTTCTTCTCTTTTTTATATTTGCAATGTGTTTATTCAGATTTAAAATTAGGATTTGCCATGGCTTGTGTGGATCTGAATGCATTGTACTTATATATTTTGTATAACTGAATATGAACACTATCATTGTACCTTTGTAAAATAGCATTTGAATAATATGTGATTAAAAAGTGCACTATTTTGTACTTGTGTTTTTTATTTGAATAATAGTGTATAGTTTATCAATGATCTATGTATTATGTACCTTACTTTCTGCATTTAATCAATTCTGAAAACTTAGAACAACAACTTGTTCAATCCATAATCAATGCAAAAGTAGTTTCAACTTAGCAATTTAGTATGCAAACTAAATATTTAACAGTTATATTTGGTGTTTCTCCTAATGATTGCAATATTTGAGGAATATCATCCATGGCCTTACTTGCCTCTATGGTTAAGTCAATGGGATTGACATCCTAAGTGTTGTTGATGAAAATGTGCTTGGGGCTTGGTGTGGCCTCATTTTCCTCGGTGTGAGCAGTCTCGATTAGAGCTAGTACCAGCTCAGGTGGATTAAAGATTTGAGTCCAAATCTTATTTCTCTCAATGTCAATATCTTCAAGCTTCTTCTGTAATACCTTGTATGCTCTCATTTTTGTAGAAAAATTCTTTGCATACTCCTTCATTGTTGAGTCAATTTCTTCAACTAAGGAATTGGGTATGAATGCAACTAGGGATTTCTCCCTTATTTGTTTCTCCATATGCAATGCATATGTCCACCTAGCTGATATTTTGTCTTGTATATACTGTGGAGATTTCTAAATTGTAGAGGTACATATTTGTAATCTACCATCATCTTAATGATTTATTCTTCTATTTTGTTTTGATCCTTGGTAGACAGATTTCCCCATTGTCTAATCTTATGTTGTTGTATACTTCCTGTATTGATGATTGGCTCTGTAATTTCATCAATTATCTTTGGTATTTTTTCCTTTTCTACTTGGATTCTCTATTCTCTTTTTACTTCTTTAGTATCATCCTTGTCTTCTCTTCCTCTTATATATTTCTTCCATTGTCTCGGTGTTGGTTTCTTGGTTGAGGATTTTCTTTTCATATATGTTTTTACAGTGCCTTTCTTCAATGGTGGTGAGTCTACCTTTGTTGTTTTGCTTCTTGTTCTAGATGCAGCTGTTACATCAAAAAAATTTGTTTTCTTATCCTGTGGTGGCTCTGCATCAGATTTGGTAGACTTTGAATCACTTAATTCTTTACCTTCATTGATGAGTGACTGCCCCTCGGTGATATTTTCTGATTGTTCCAACTCTTCATCAGTTACTGAGAGTTTCTTCTTAAGTTTTTTCACCATTTATGTTTGATTCTTTCCTATCTTCTTGACCACTAAACCAGTCTTTATTCTTGACTTGGCTTCCTCATATGTGCCAAATATACTTATAGATTTGTCAACTAGTTCATTTAGTAGGGCTTCAATGGATTTTGTAGCCAAATCTATGTCAATTTCATAGTCCAATGGTGGTAACCATGCTATTCTTGGGTTGGCAGCTTTGATGAGTGTAGTGTTGGTGTCAAATACAAAACATATCTCATCCTTGTATTGTTCAACCAACTATACAAGGATCTCATCCTCTTCTGCATCCTATTCTTAAATGTATGCATCCAATAGTGGAATGAAATTATCTCCTAGTTATTTAATGTAATCACTAGTCTGTGTTGTGATTGGTCAGTTGGTGTCCAAAGTGACATTACCAAAGGAATGAAAGAAGTTCTGGAAGTAAAATAATGTTCACCTTAGTATAGAATCAAACTTACATGTATTAGATCAAACTGATCTAATTGGTCTCATGTTTTCTTCTAGTTGCTTCAATAGTAGCTCAGCTAGGTCTAGTTTCACACCTTTATTTACTATCTTGTATGCAATGTCCATAGATCCACAAGCAATGTTATTCATTCTGTTTGCTTGAAGGATATTGTATCCAATCACATATGCACCAAATTTCATTTCAGGGTCGGTGATTGAATTGACTTTCAGACCTCTGTTGTCCCATTCAGCTCCAGTTAGCTTTTCAATCTTGGGGTATCCAATTACTACATGGATCACATCCTTTGTGATTGGATTAGGTTCATCCAACCACATTTTATCGTCATGTACTCAGCTAACTACAATGCAAATCCATTCTATCTTGAATTATTTAGGGAATAGTAGGGCATTGGTTAACCCTTTCACTTCAATGTGTTTTTAATTGTCCTTTAGGTTTCTATTCTTGCATAGCTTTTGATAAGCTTCTTCAAGTTCAATGTCTCCAATCTCTGCAACTTTGTAGTGGATGTATGCATGGATGTCTTCAACTAGTAAAACCCTAGGTGGGATACTTGAGAATGCTCCCTTGTTGTCAGGTTGAGCACCAACCTCAAGGAAAAAATTGTAATTAGGTTCTTCACAAGTTGAGTTATTTATTAGAATGACCTTCTTGTCCTTTTCTATTTTGTTCTTTGAGCTTTGAGAAGTGGTTTTCATTGTTCATTAAATTAGGGATTCTTCACAAATAATCTATTAGATCGGTAAGTCTTGATACTCACAGGATGTTTGCTGAGAATGCTCAAGATATGTTGGAGTTTCTTTAAAGGTGTTGTGAATCACTCTACAATGTAATCTCTCTGAATCACTCTTCTCCTCTCTGCAATATTCTCCTTAATGCTGGGTGAACGAATGAGTTCACACTACCCTTTTTTTATAGAAAAATATACCCTAAGTGATGCATTAAATGCTTCACCTACCACTCGACTGAAAAAATGGAGATGCTTGGTTAACACACCAAAGTATTCATCTCGGTGAGTATACCATACTCGGTACAAAGTGTTAACTTGGCTATCTTCCACATGTTTACTGACGATGCTTGGTATATAGTGTAAACTTGATTGTTTTTCATATGTACATCGGTGTGTAGTTTATGCTTGGTTTATATTTGACTGACCAAAATAGATTCAAAAAACTTAATATGCAATACCATAGTACATCTTCATTCATGCTAATTTAACATTTTCTTAATGAATATAGGAACTGATGTAAAATACAACTTTGTAGAGTGCATTTCGATACTTACTTGTATTTCCTAGGTGGGGGTGGTGGAATCACCTGATCCATTGGATGAGGTGTCACCGACTATAGTGCTTGGTCCAACATTATCATTGTTGAATCTCTCCTCCACATTTAATTTCTCATTCTCCCAATGTCTTCAATAGTATTTCCATTTGCAAAAGTGCTTGACTTTGTCACTCGGTCTCTGCAGTCCTTGCTTAAGTGACCAACCTTATGATAGTGTAAGCATACCATTCCATGGTTAGTCTAGTTTCTAGGTATTCTTATCCATTTCCTCATATAGTTAGCAGCTATATGTCCATATCTACCACATGGTGTACAATTTACCCAAGTATTGTAATCTAAAACATATGTATTACCGACTCTTCTCGGTTGAAATGCATTTTCTTGTTCTTTAGGTTTCTAGACTTGATTTTTCCTTTTCCTGCATTCATGAAATGTGTGGCCATGCATGTTGCAAGTAGAAAAATATTTTTTGATGTAAGATTTCTTCTTTGATTTGTTTAGCTTAGATCTTCATTCATGTGCTTTGTGTCCATGCTTGTTGCAGTTATAACAATTACCTATGAATGTAGAGGTAGTTTTAGGAATACCTTTTTCTTTTCTCTTGCAAACATTTGATGTGTGGCCCAGTTTTCCACAGTGGTTACATGAACACTTCTTTGGTCTTGGATTTGTAAAGACATTCCTTTGATCAACTTGGTTTGATGATTCTCCATGATTGATATACCCTAAACTGGTATTATTGTTGAGTCTTCTTTGTCCATTCAGAAATTCATCCATCCTTTTTGTACTATTTTCAGCTTTCTTGATCATATCATTATGTTGTTGTTGAATCTTTGCTTCATAATTCAGTTTCTCATTTTCTTCTTTTAGTTCACCAATAACTTCCAATTTTTGAGTAAGTTTCATGTTCACTCGGTTGGCCTCATGACTCATAAGAACTATTTGATTGGCGATCTCAAGGTGATGTTCAGTAAGTCTCTGTATCTCAGATTCTTTCTCTTGTAACTTTTTAGTAATCTTTCTTCTATCATCAATAACCAAAGTTCTTTCTTGTTCATCTTGTCTTGCATTATTCATAACATCAATCATTCTTACCATTTGTGTCTCTTGATCGATCTACAATACTTTCACTTGTTCAGTCAGATGTTGATTGATTTCGTTTAGATCTGCAATGGTTCCTTCAGATGTATTAGATGTACTACCAGATCCAGATCAAGATGAATCAAATAAGTCAGGTATCTCTTCTTCATGATAGTCAATTTCATTGTAGCGAGATGCCATGACTTTTCTTTCAGTCAATAGCTCTTTCATTTTGTTTCTTGTCTCTTTGTATTGCTCAAAGAAAATTTGTATTTGCAAATTCTTATTCTCACTATTTTTTTCAAGCTTATACCTTTCCATTGTAAGATCTTTTCTCTCAAGTAAGAGAACTAGCTCTGATACCAATTGTTGGAATAATGGAATGGTGTGTACTGAGAGGGGAGGGGTGAATTAGTACCCTTACAACTTTTATTAATTAATCTTTAGTACTCATTACTTGCATAACTGACCATTGTAGCTTTTCTACTTCATGCATGCAATATCATAACATAAATGTAAATGCATGTAAACAAACATTGAAACATTCATGAAACTCATTTACACATGACACAAGTATTTGGTAAAGTAGAAACCCTTGTTAGAAGGGTAAAAATGCAGTGGGGATGAAACCCAAAAAGCTTCACTATTTGTAGAATGGAAGGTTCTTGTTAGGGATACAATTTGTGATCACTTCTGATGATCTTACCCTACTAGGATTAACATGTTAGACTTGTTAAGTCTACTCGGTTAAGAGATTTTAGAAACACAATGTATGTGTGCACTCAGTTAAGAGATTTACATAAAGATTGTTAAGTCCACCTTGTTAGAGGATTTTTCTATTTGCTACAATTGTTAGAGAGTAACAAAGTATATGACCTGATTTCTGCAATCTTATATTTCTGATTACAGACCCATTATGTTCACAAAATATATATCACCTATTGTGATGGATAATACCTCTGTTCTTCTCAGTAGCCTTGAATGTAGTTCTTCATAACTGAATTATTCTTTATCTATCCTTATGCATGAAAACCTCTGTCTGATCCATAAATGTCCTTGGTGGCTACAATCATCATCTTCTTGATTAATTAATACATCTATATATACAAGATTATGACCTAATTAGGTTTCACGCTTTTCTTGAAAAACTCTAAGATCCAAGGTTTACAACTTGACCTTGATCTCCTAGTTTGCATGAATACAATTAGTTAACTAATTAAATACATCATTAATGCTTTACTTGATCCTCAAGAAACAATTGTCTAGCTAAGAAAAAAATTATTTTAAAGACTAAAGTGCTTTAGATGACGTGTAGTTGAGATTCATTTGTTTTTGGTGAAATGTTGTCTCTCAGTGTAGACTGGTGCTCAATGATGTCTCTATAGAATGGTGCTCGGTTGATATACTACTCGGTGTTCAAAACATTTTGGTGACCACTGCGCTCGGTGTTCACGACTAACCAAAACTGTCTGCTTGTATATTAATGACAACTTTTGATCCTTTAAGGATTATCAAATGCATCTGATTTATCTTTTAGAAAAGTAACCCACATCATCCTAGAGTAATCATTAACAAAAATCATAAATTACTTATCTCCATAATACCTTCTTGTTCTCATAGGACCACACAAATCATTATGTATAAAATCCAAAATGCCCCCAGATGAAAATGACTTAGTGATAAAAATAGAACTACTTATCTTTCCCAATTGACATTCCTTGCACATGACATTGTCTGGTTTCACTAGTTGTGGAAAACCTCTAACAATATTCATCTTACTCACTTTGACCAAACTATCAAAGTTAACATGAAAAAATATTCTATGCCACAAACAACTAACAACAACTTTTGCAATGAGAAAACTCTTTACTATAGTTTTTCGATAGAATAAGTTACCTTTATTCTACATACTGGTAGCAATTAAATCACCAGATCTTCCAATTATCCTGCATACACCTCCTTTGAAATATATAAGATAACCTTTGTTATTCAACTATGCTACAATAAAAAAATTATACCCTAGGCATTCTACCCAGTAAAAATCATCACAATTTTTTTTTTTAATATTTAGTGAAATAGATCCTATTCCTTTTACTAAGCATGAAGAATTGTTACCAAACCTTATCGCTCCACCATCACATTCTTCCAACTTAGATAATTTCCTCCTGTCACTGGTCATATGATGTGTAAATCCACTTTCTATTACTCACTCATAATCATGATCCATGATAGAAATCAAGGCTTTTTAACCATCTACAAGGGAATCCTCATTAACAAAAAAAAAGATAAATTCTTCATTATCCTCATATTCATCATCGGTAACCCCCTCATTAAGAAAAACAAAGAAAGTATTCTTTCTCTTATTATCTAATCTATTAGGCTTTTACTTCTTATCACCATTAGGACACCTAGAAACAAAGTATCCAATCTTCTTACATGAGAAGCATTTAAGAGGTATCTTTCCCTTGTACTTACTGGTTCCTCTAGGTAACCTCCTTGCAAGCAATGCTTCCAACTCTTCCTATTTATTTTGCTCATACAAGCTAGAATAATAATCATCAAAGTAACTTGAAATAGTAGAAGATTCATGACTATCTTCCTTTCCTTTCCTTGTAGGTGCAAGAGACATAGATTCCCTAAATGCAACATCAACCCTTGGAACACTATTATCATAATTGCTAAGTTCAAATGCAGTCAACTTTCCAATCAATGCATCAAGAGTGAAAATACCAGTTCCTAAAGATCTTAACTCCCGAATAGCAGAAAATCTAATGGCATAAAGAGGTAACAAGGTTATCAATACTTTAATTACAACATCATCTTCTTCAATAGATCCACCAGTACTTTTGATAATAACAACCACTTCTTTGATTCTCTGACCATACTTCTCAATGTTTTCACCTTCTACCATCCTCATGTCATCAAATTTTCCATTCAGGATGCCAACTTTAGCTTTCTACACATGTTTATCACCACCATACACTAACCTCAATTTATTGCACACATCATAGGCGGTTTCAAAATCTTGTGTTAGTAAGAACTGCGAGGGGGGGGGGGGTGGTGAATCAGTGGCCTCAAACAATAATCCTTAAATCAACCCTTAAAAATTATAACCACTAATTATGTCTCAAGTTATCTTCTGTCCTACAAGATGTATTCCTTGAAATACTTTAAATAATTTTCTACTTGTCGAATTGCTTTGCTAATCTCTCTTATGTATGATTTCCAGTAAGCAGTAAACTTATTTACTAAAACACAGTAAATATGTAGATTATACCAATAAATCCAGAAATGCAAATGTAAAATAGTAAAGTGATAAACCATAAACACATAACACAAGGATTTTAATGTGGAAACCTTGTTAAGGGAAAAACCACCGGGACTGGTACCCCAAATTTTCACTCTTCTGAAGTGAGCTCTGTTAGGAGCCAACCCTGTTAAAGGTTACAAACACACTATTAGGTGTGACCTTTTTAGAGGATTTAGAAATATTTTGTCAACTAGTATCTAGCATCTAATTCTACCATCCTTGATCAAACACTCACTTGGCCTGTCAATAGGTATCGGGCATATCCAATGCTACTTTTATGATCAAAATTTTTGATACTCCTTGGGATGTATCTCAATTGTAAAAGACTTTTAAGTCCTGCTCGGTTAAGAGGCTTATATCCTTCAATGGTTAAATTGAAACACTAATTATTTGTTCATACATACAACTCAATTGCAGATTTTCAGATCTATTGTAGGTCCATTACTTTACTAATCAATATAATCAAATATATACCTTTGCTCCACACTTGTTTTGCTCTGTGATTCTTGTCTCACTGTTTTTCAGTGTCTACAGAATCTATCTCTTCCTTTAGCTTGTGGATCAGGACTAAATGAGGACTTTCTTCTCCATCAGATTTTCTTTAGCGTCTCTCCTCTTCTCTTGTTCACCCCTCTGTTTGTAATGAATTGGGTTTGTCTCTATATAGACATGATTTCCTCTTTTCTTGGCTTTCTTGATTCTTGGCATGTTTCACAATTCTCGCCAATAGATTTAAAGAAAACTCATGATTTATCTCAAAGAGATCTTCTTGCCAACTAGACAAATCAGCTTTAAATCACTTACTTATCTCTAACTTTATCTGGATGATTAAAACAATGATAAGTATCCTTTAATTCTATCTTTAGCTTCTTGACAACTAAGCATTTTTTCATTTTCTGAACTCTCTATTCTGTCGGTCAACACTTCAGTTAGTCATCGGTGATAACTGACTATTCTGTCAGTGTGACTTTAGTTGTCATCGAGATCACTTTCCTTTGTTTTCTCCATTGGGAAACACTAAAATTCTTTCCGTCGGGTTACTCTGCATTTTTCTCGTCGAGAAACACTATAACTCTGCTTGTTGGTAATGTTGTGCATTAGCTCATTGGGTAACACTATGACTCTGCTCTTTTATTTTGACTGTTGGTGTGCACTCCATTGGTGTATGCAGTCACTTAGTGAATACTTGACTTGTATGCATTACTGATAACATAGTCTTGATTCAATGGTTCTTTGAAGTCTTTAGGCAGTGTTTCCATGACCATATAGATTATATCAAGTTGACATAAATGACAATACAATACATTAACTGATTTAATGCCTTGCATGATCATCAACTTAATATCTTCAAACATTCAAACAGTTACATGTCAGCAATCTCTCCCTTTGGCATTGATGGCAACATACTACATTATCATACTATACTATCACTAATACAATATGAAATATACTATTTCATAAAGCTTTCCTTATGTAACTATTACAAATGTATGGCTATAAGTAAGCTCAAATAGCTTTGATTTGATTCTTGTAGCTTTCTCTCTGTCTTCAATCCCTTTACTAGATAGATGTAAATTTTTTTTTGATGTGATGTGTTCTCCTTCTGTGTCAAACTTTCTCCCTCTGACTGTTCTCCTTTCTTCGTGATGTCTTTTGTTAGTAATTCTCTTCCTTTGTGTGTACTCTCCCTTTCTTTTTACATTCTTCTCTCCCTATGGATACTATGATGAATATGATCTTTCCCTGAGTTGATATTGGATATAATCTCTGTATGTATGATAATGAGATATCTCTCTCCCTTTGACAGCAATGCCAAACATCTTTTTCAAGCAAATATTTGACAGTGATACCAAATGGATTATTTCTATCCATAATATATTCCTTGAATTTCCCATTCCATCGGTAACAAATCTAGTGCTTGGAGTAGATAAATACCTTGTTGTATATAGATTTATCTTTGAAGTTTATCTCTTTGCTTGCATCACCATGAATGATATTATGATAATGTGTAGGCTGATGCAACCTTCTAGTCATCTTTACTGAATATTAGACAAGGGTCTAACCTCTAGTCTCTTTCTCAAGTACTCAAATGCATCCTTGGGCAGTGGCTTGGTGAAGATATCAGCCAATTGTTCCTTTGATTGCACATACTCAAGTATTACCTCTTTTGCCTGAACTTATTCTCTCAAATAATGATACTTGATGGAAATATGCTTTGTTTTAGCATGCATGACTAGATTTTTGGAAATGTTAATTGCACTTGTATTATCACAATAGATAATTACTGGTTCTAAAATTTTCATATGCATACCTTCCATTAACTATTTGATCCATGCAATATTTGAGCAGTTTGCAGCAACAGCAACATACTCTGCCTCTGCAGTAGATTGTGAGATGCTTCCTTGTTTCTTGTTGATCCATGTGACAAGTTTGTCACCCATGAAGAATGCTCCTCCAGTTATGCTATTTCGGTCATTGAGATTTCTTGCCCAATCAGCGTCGGTAAATACCTTAAGTTCAAATTTTCCTTCTCTTCTATACCATAAGCCATATTCTTCGGTATTCTTCAGATATCTTAGAATTCTTTTCATAGCAATCATATGTGATTCTTTGGGATTAGCAGAAAATCTAGCAACTATTCCTACTGCATGTGCAATATTTGGTCTATTATGTACAACATACATGAGTTTTCTGATCATTGATCTATACAAAGTCTGATTTACCTCTGATGACTTTTCCTCCTTTATCAACATACATCATGTTTCCATCGATGTTCCAACTGGTTTGGACTCTTCCATCTTGAATATTTTTAGTACTTTGATGTACTTGGATTGTGTAATGAAAATACCTTCATCTTGTTGCATGATCTACAGACCAAGAAAGAACTTGATCTCTCCAAACATAGACATCTCAAACTCTTTGCTCATTTCATTTGCAAATGATTTTCATAGCATATCATTGCCTCCAAATGTGATGTCATCAAAAAATATCTCAGCAATCAAAATGTTAGCATCAATATCTTCCTTCAAATAAAGATTACTATTTTCACTAGTCCTTCTAAATCCAATACTTATAAGATAGGAATGAATTCTTTCATACTAGGCTTAGGGTGCTTGTTTCAATCCATACAAATATTTGTGAAGTCTAAATACCATGTCCCTCTTGTCTGGATCAACAAACCCATCTGGTTGTTCAATGTATACCTCTTCTTCAAGTATTCCATTTAGGAATGCAGACTTGACATCCATTTGATATATGTTGAATCCTTATATGCATCATAAGAAAGTAATATTCTTACTCCTTCTAGCCTAGAAATGGGTGCAAAGGTCTCTCCATAGTCAATTCATTCTTCTTGTGCATACCCCTTGCATACTAGTCTTGCTTTATTTCTGGTGACTTCTCCATTCTCATTTAACTTATTCCTGAATATCCATTTTGTACCGATGACATTCTTTTCATCTGGTCTTGGTACAAGTGTCCATGTATTTTTTTTTCTCTATCTGTTCAATCTCTTCATTCATAGAACTTATCCATTCATCATTATCTAGTGCAACATTGACCGATTTGGGTTCATAATCACAAATAAGACATCTTGTATTTAGAGACTTCTTCTGGTTCTCATACCAGCCTTTTTATCTCATATGATCTGGTTTTGTGGATGATTCTTTCTGACATATCTTGCAAGTATAGGCTCAGCTCTTTTCTATCAACTTGATCATCATTTTGTTCTTCATTATTTTCTCCATCACTTTGTACAACATTTTGAGAAAAATTTTGATCGTTGGTATTTATAGCCTGATGCTCGGGTGCAATGATCTATTGCTCAGGAGCTCTACATTTTTTATCAGGTAGAGTTTCAGGTTCCTCATTGTAAGTGAACCTATTATAGTCCTCTGATTCTTTAGTGCTTTCCTTTTCATTCTTCTCTGCAAATTCATCTATATTTACATTTTCACTTTCAACAATTTTGTTAGAGGCTTTGTTTAGACATTTATAAGCCTTGCTCTTGGTAGAATACCCTAGAAATATTCCTTCATCACTCTTGGAGTCAATTTTTCCATTTCTATCATCTTTTGAGATATAACATTGACTACTAAATTTTTGGAAATAACTTACTTTGGGTGTGTATCCATACCATAGCTCATAAGGTGTCTTTTTGGTGTCTTTCTTTAATTGTACTTTGTTCAATGTGTAAACAATAGTACTAACAGCTTCTCTCTAGAAGATTTGGGTGATGCTTTTCTCTATCATTAGTGTCCTTGCACACTCAACTATGGATCTGTTCCTTCTTTTAGAAATTCCATTCTACTGTGGTGTTCTTGGTGCAGAGACCTGTCTTTTGATTCTATGCTCATTACAAAAGTTAGCAAATTCATCTAAAATAAATTCCCCTCCTCTATCTAACCTTAAGCATTTTAACTCCTTGCCACTTTTCTTCTCAACCATTGCCTTATACCATTTAAACATCTTAAATGCTTCTGATTTATCTTTTAGAAACATGACTGTCATCATTCTAGAGTAATCA
>MU228286.1:154463-166937 GCA_018584345.1 Thuja plicata | reverse complement strand
AAGTTACCTTTTGTCTGCTCACTGGTACCAATTAGATTTCCTAATTTATTGAAGATCTTTGCCTTCTTATTTTCAAATGCTACTTTGTGACCTAAATTATTCAACTGAGAAACACTCAATAGATTATAATTCAATCCATTTACCCAATAAGAATTTTCACATTTTATCTATTTATTCAACATTATGGTTCCTCTACCTTCAACTAGACAAGGTGTGTCATTACCCATCTTACTGAACCACATTTATACTATTCAAAAGTCTCAAAATTTTGCCTCATATGGTGATTGCAGCCACTATCTATGATTGAAACATCTTTTTTTCTAACTTTAGATATGACAGTTGTTACTACATACCTTTCTTCATCATCATTTGAATCATCTTTTACTGCCACAAACACCATCTTGATGTCTTCACCAGATTCAGTGTCAGTGTCTTCATCTTTGTATTTTTCTAGGTAAATGGCCTTCTTTCCTTTGTCCTTATAGTCTCAGGTATCTCTTCTTTTTGATTGTCGGTAGCTTTTGTAATCACCTCTGTCAGACTTATTTTCAAATGATTTGTCATTACTTATGTCATCTTTTCTTTTGTTAGTATTTCTTGTAGCAAAGTGTCCAATCTCTTTACAATTAAAAAAAACAAGTGGTAATTTACCTTTGTATTTACCTTTTCCTCTCTGCATTCTTCTGGCCATAAGTGCTTCAATTTCATCAAGATCATCTTCTTCACTTTCAGTATCACTATCTTTTCTCATAGTGTTTTTATGACTTGATTTACTTATTCTCATAGAATTTTTGAATGCAGACTCTATGTTTGGTAAGACACTATTATCAAAGTTGTTCATCTCAAATGAAATCAGTCTTCCCATCAAACTGTCTAGAGTAACATTTCTATTTTCTATTGCTCTCATTTCTTGAATGGTAGATACTCTAATAGCATAAGTAGGCAGTAAGGTTCTTAGAATTTTACTTACCACTGTATCTTCTTCTAGTACACCTCCAAATCCTTGAATAACATTGACTACCTCTTTGATTCTTGTGTTTTACTAAGTGATGTTTTCACCTTCTTTCATTTTGAGATCATCAAACTTTCCTCTAAGGCTTTTTGCCTTGGCTCTCAAAACATTCTTGTCACCACCACGTACGAGCATCAATTTGACCCACATATACTTTGCAGTCTTGTAGGTTTTGAAATCTTCAAATTTAACATCGGAGAGTGATGAAGCAAGTTCTATCATCATGCAATTGTGCTCATGCTTCTCTCTCAATTGTTTGACTTTTGGTGCTCTTGCGGGAAACACATATTCAGCATATAAGTATTGAGTGACATCATTACCAATACCTGATAAGTGGAGTCTTATTCTACTCTGCCATGAAGAAAAATTATCTTTGTTCAACTTGGGCACATCTCGTCTGTTCATCTTGTGATCTTTAGCTTAGGTATTGAAACCTTCCTTCTAAGCACACAAGCTCTGATACCAATTGTTAGTAATAACTAAGAAGCAGGGGGGGTGAATCAATGGCCTCAAACAATAATCCTTAAATCAACCCTTAAAACTTATAACCACTAATTATGTCTCAAGTTATCTTCTGTCCTACAAGATGTATGCCTTGAAATACTTTAATTAATTTTCTACTTGTCAGATTGCTTTGCTAATCTCTCTTTTGTATGATTTTCGATAAGCAGTAAACTTATTTATCGAAACACAGTAAATATGTAGAGTATACCGATAAATCCAGAAATGCAAATGTGAAATGTAAAATAGTAAAGTGATAAACCATAAACACATAGCACAAGGATTTTAACATGGAGACCCTATTAAGGGAAAAACCACTAGGACCGGTACCCCAAATTTTCACTCTTCTAAATTGAGCTCTGTTAGGAGCCAACCTTGTTAAAGGTTACAAACACACTATTAGGTGTGACCTTGTTAGAGGATTTAGAAATAGTTTTTCAACTAGTATCTAGCATCTAATGCTACCATCCTTGATCAAAAACTCACTTGGCCTGTCAATAGGTATCGGGCATATCCAATGCTACTTTTGTTATCAAAATTTTTGATACTCCTTGGGATGTATCTCAATTGTAAAATACTTTTAAGTCCTTCTTGGTTAAGATGCTTATATTCTTCAATGGTTAAACTAAAACACTAATGATCTATTCATACATACAACTCAATTGTAGATTTTTATATCTATTGTAGGTCCATTAATTCACTGATCAATACAATCAAATATATACCTTTGCTCCACACTTGTTCTACTCTGTGATGGTTGTCTCACTATTCATCAGAGTCTGCAGAATCTAGCTCTTCCTTTAGCTTGCTGATCAGGACTAAATGAAGACTTTCTTCTCCATCAGATTTTCTTTAGCATCTCTCCTCATCTCTTGTTCACCCCTCTATTCGTAATGAACTGGGTTTGTCTCTATATAGACATGATTTACTCTTTTCTTGGCTTTCTTGATTCTTGGCATGTTTCACAATTCTTGCCAATAGATTTAAAGAAAACTCATGATTTATCTCAAAGAGATCTTCTTGCTAAGTGGACAAATCATCTTTAAATCACTTACTTATCTCTGTCGGGAAACACTAAAATTCTTTCCGTCAGGTTACTCTGTGTTTTTCTCGTTAGGAAACACTATAACTATACTCATCAGTAATGCTGTGCATTTGATTTTCGGGTAACACTGTGACTCTGCTCTTTTATTCTGACCATCGGTGTGCACTTCATTGGTGTATGCAGTCACTTAGTGAATACTTGACTTGTATGCATTACTGATACCATAGTCTTGATTCAGCGGTTCTTTGAAGTCTTTAGGTAGTGTTTCCATGACCATACAGATTATATAAGGTTGACATCAATGAAAATACAATACATTAACTAATTGAATTCCTTGCATGATCATCAACTTAATATATTCAAACATTCAAATAGTTACATGTCATCATCTTGGATATAAAAAAACTTTGCATAAGATAATGTACTTGCAATGGCTTCCATAGTTGTAGCATTCTCTTTCTGTTCCCTTATATGATCTACATTTAGTGTCTTGGTTGGTGCAATATACTCATTAGAACCATGATTCTAATACTATTTTCCCATACCTTTTATATAAAGCTTCATTCTAACACTCTACACCGAATAGTTCTCCCTTGTGAATTTAGGACCTCAAGCTGTTGAGCTTCACCACAAAGATGACCAAATCTATGATACCAATTTTTAGTCCTAAGGGTCCAAGATTAATGAGAGGGTGGGGGGGGGGGGGGGGGGGGGAANGTGAATCAGTAATCTAAGATATTTTCAAATTTCCACTTCTTCAACTCAAAACCAATATTCAAAAGTTTACCTATTGATAAGTAAATGAAACTTTATTAAATAACCACATCCACCACAATGCATGCAACCCATAGCACATATTTTCACATTGAAACCCAAATTGGTGAAAAATAGGATGTGAATGAAGACCTACAAATAATGTACTCTTTTGAAGTATGCCCTGTTAGGATCTTAACCCTATTAGGAGTTTACAAAGACACTATTAGGTTCTACCCAGTTATGGGATTTACCTATAGCCTTGTTAGGAGCTTTACCCTATTAGGAGTTACTCTGTTAGGAGATTTAAAACTTAAGTTAATGAGCCACCCTGTCAAGATATTTACAATAAGACCTATTAGGGTATACCTGGTTAAGGGATTTACAATAGGAAAACTGTTAGGGTAACTTGATATGGAAATAGCAATTCCTTTTCTTGATCAGATACTTTTAAACACATGCATTCTCTTCTTATAAAATTATGGTATGCCTTGGCTTGATCACACCTTCACATCCATGATCTACAGTTACAAATCTTTGATTTCATGATATATATATCACTAGTGAAGCCCTAAGCCTTCCACTGCCCTAAATATCACCTAACACATTTGTAATAACTTTTTAAATATTCACACTCAAAGAGATTGTGCCAAACCACACATCCCAATATAAAAATAATCTCTACCAAACAAGCTGACCATAGAATATACCCTTACAATTTATTTTATCAAGAACAGACAAACACATTTTGACCAACTTAGCCTTCATCTTGATAAAACATCTACCTTGATCAATGTAAATGCCAACACATCACCATAAATTAATTGAGACACATCAACATGATTGCTAAAACACAAATGATTCACCACAACTCAATTATCAATCACCAATAGAAGATCTACCATTGGTATCACAAGAGCATTGTCACCTTTCACTGAGACAACTTTTGTAACCACAAAACATGCATACCGATCATCCAAATTAGTCATGGTCATAACCATGAAATAAAAATAGTATCAAAAACACAATTATATGATTGTGCCACATAACTCATCATATATTTGGTAAACCAAACAAATTAGTCATTGTCAGTCACAAACTATTCTAGCAATTTCCCTGTCATACTTCAATCATTCATAACTTACACAAATCATGCATTCAACAATTGTGATCATAGATTTATCATCTAAATACATTCCCAAGTTTCCCTTAAGGATAATGACCACTAAAATATATTTTATAAGGTTTTTCATCCTTCTCACATACTTGGAAACACACTAAGAACACTAGGTCAATAATTTACATCAATGACAACATAATAGCTGATCATCTCAACACCAAATCTGTACCATCACATCAATTATCATCACTGCATCACTTATGCCAAAATTCTTAAAGTCCCTCTAATCAAACCTAATATAAAAGAGGATAATGTTATGGAACATAAGAAGAATTCAACTCTTTGTGCTCAACCCATTAGCATTTTTTTGGTTTCTTCAACTTCAAATGAATCTTTATATATTCCTTCTACAAAATTATGAAATCAGTACCTATGAAGCTTCAACTACCTATGAAATTATGACCTATGATTCCCTACCATCTCTTTCAACTATGACTTCCCTTTATGATCATGGTCTTTATATTTTAGCTAAGTATCATTTGGCAGTGGTTGTGGCACAAACAAACAAGGAATTAAAGTTCCCATAGAAAATGATATACACAAAGCTCTATTTGATCTTGAATTTAATCCTTTGAAGTCCACTAAATTTTTTTATAAACCATCTCTTAGTGTGAATTCCATATTTTATTCTAAAAATCCTTCTCCTATTAATCCTCGCCTTATACATGTTGATTCCAATTCTAGTTAACCTGATTTTGACATTTTTGAGTATAGATGAGTCCTTGGCCAAGTTATTAAGAGTTTATGATCATCTTCCTTGATATCACCATAATCGTGGCCTTCCCTATTGTTTGACAATTGAAGCATACTTTGGGAAAGATGTTAATGATAACATGGAGAACACTCAAGAATTCCCACAACCTATGGATGCCCCTCATCAAAATAATCTTATTATAAATATAAAAGTTGAAATAAATATGTATCTTTATAATTATGAGAAGGTTATTAATATTGGAAAAGAGTTAGAATCCAATGAAGAAAATTATCATTCTTCTCTTTTACATGAATTCCTTGATATCTTTTCTTGGACATATTCAAATATTGCTTCTATTGCTTCTAAAATTGTCACTCATAACATAGTCTTACTTCCTGAAGCTAAACCCATTAAACACAAAATCATAAAGATAAATACTAAAATTTCTTTTCTTGTTAAGGATGAAACTAAAAAACTTCTAGAAGCTAGTTTAAATTATATATATATTATTCTTTTTGGATTTTAAACATTTTTTCCATTTCTAAAATAGATAACAAGATACAAATGTGTACTATTTTTTGAGATCTTAACAAAGTCTCTTTAAAATATAACACAATCATGGAAGGAGTTTCCCCAATGGAGATAGTCCAAACTATGTAGCAAGGGTCAATACAATAGAAACAACCAAATCAAGAAAAAGAATAGACAATCATGATGCTACAACCTATCTTCACATAGTCATAGAATCAAGTATTTACATCACATTGGCCTGCAACATGGAACTTAAATTTTTTTGGCATATATCCCTGATTACGACATAGATTAGAACTAAACCCTAAACTAACCTCCAAGGTTATCAATAAGAACTTCTCCCCTCTACTCTCTCACTACCTAAAAAAATATCAAAATCCTCAATATATAGAGCCTTCGCAACACATATGTTGGCCAAAACAATTGCATTTTGCAAGACTAAGAAAACTTAACATGTACAAATATGGGTTAGGATCCAAATCATAAGATCTCAATGTCAAGATGTAGAAATGATGTGAGAACCAAGAGAGATGTCAACCAAAGATCTAGGAACATTGTGATATGAGCTACTAAGCTTTGTCGATTGGGAAATGCTTCGTGAGACTGAAAAACTCCATCTGACCATTAGAACATGAAGAACACATAAAAATAAACATGAATCTTTAATATCTCCACAATGAAGTATCCAAATGAGGTATGAACCTAAACATAATTAAAAAATGATGTCCAAAACCAACCCTAATATTTGCAAAAACAAATGATCCAGAACCAAGGAACGCCACCAAAAACATAGAAACTAGGAAACAAGAACAAAACTTAAAGGAAATATTTTTGGGTGATGCAAGATTTCTAATGAACCAAGGATTCTCTTACATCAAACACCCTTGGTGAGAAGAAAATGTTCCATAAGAGAAACTTATGAACATTTTACAGGGTTTGAGACATAAATCCCATGCTCATTCTTAATCCAAATATCCTATTTATTTGCAACCTTCTTTCTCTGCACTTCTGCTCTTTCTTCTTTTTGATTCATCAGATTACTACTCTCTATATGCTCTCTATCATACCTCAAATAAACATTAGGATTTTTACCAATACATCCTTTCTTTTGCACAAAAATTTTTCCTCTGTCACAAGACTTCATCTAATCAACAACCCAAGTCTTCTAAGGCTTCACTTTACCCTTCATATTATCTGATATTAATTGAGTCTTAGAGCTACCTCCAAGATCATTCTTTAGTCCATATCAACCTTTGTATTCTATTTCTATGAATAATATCTCTTCATAATACTCAAATTCCATGCAATTCTCCCCTCGGCCTCCTTCAAGGGAACCAAAGTAAACTTCGGTCCTTATTTCTCTATTGGGGCCAAGTAAATTTTCCAATCAGGAACAAATCCTGTATCATATTTACAAGGTCTAATCAATAATAAATGAAAAACAATCATAGATACCAAATCACATAATACCTCATCTCTGTATGGTCTAATGTTGAAATTTACCAAACATTGTTATTTCACCTCCACCATTATTTCATCTGAAAATGAACTTATCCCATAAGGAAAAGGATGTTTAAGCCTCTACAAACCAAGATTTTGCACCATTTCTTCTGATACCAAATTATCAGTACTACCACCATCCACAACAACCTTACAACATTTACCCTTTGATTTGCAAATAGTCCTAAAAAAATTCATCCTTTGTATAGGTTCAACTTTCTTCCTACTCAACATAACTCTCCTAAGCATAAGATATTCTCCCATCTCAGGTTTTGCTAAACTTTCCACAAGTTCATCAATAGTATGTTCCTCATGTACCACAAGATTCTGTGTACATACACTTTTACCAGATCCTTTGGAACATTGAAAAGATCTATGTCCTATGCCACCACATTTGAAATAAGTAACTTTGAATTCTTTGCTACCATTTCCTCTCCTAAGTGTCTTCTAATTAGGTTCAACCTCAATGGTCTTCCTCTCTTTTCTATTTCTAATTTATTGCTTCTCCCTTCCTCTATGGTTACCTTGTCTTCCCTTTAACTTATCTTATTCCCTTAGTGCACATTGATAAGCTTCCTCCACTGTATAAATCTTAAACATACTTATCTCATCCTAAATATTGAATCTCAGACCATTAATATACCTAGCAATGTTCTCCTTAGATATTTCTCAGTGTCCAGGTCTGATTGTTATCTTATAGAACTCTTTGTTTTATTCCTTCACACTCGTTTCCTTCTGCTTCAAGTTCTACAACTTCTTAAACAATTCTAATTCACAATCCCGAAGAATGAATTGAGCTTTTAATCTAGAAACCATTACCCTCCACCTAGTGATTTTTATTTCACCATTCTCCTATCTATCTTTCTGCAAATCTTTCCACCATAAGGAAGCACGACCCTTCAACTTTGTTTGTGCTAACCTAACCCTCTGTGGATCTATGATATCTTTAAGCTCAAATTAATTTTCTAATTCACCAATCCAATCTATCGAATCCTCAGGATGAAATGAACTAGAAAAAGTAGAAACCTCCATTGTATGAATTTTACTTACTTGTGCCATAGGTCTCATCAATATTTCTTCATTTGCAGGGATCTCAGTATCTACAGTCTCAAGATCTTCAACAACTTCTTCATATTCCTCCCCAGTCTCAGGATTTCTTCATAATCTAGTCATAGCATTTTGGATCTTAGTCCTCATCTTATTTTAGAAATATTCCATCATTTGTTCTAACCTCCTAGGGTTCATATTTCTAGGTGACATATTTCCAATCCTTAGTTACAACTGTCTCAGCTTCGACGATCTCGATACAAGGATTAAATTGTATCTCACTTGGCGATCTATTGAACACACTCAGAGTCTGCCTCCTTTTGGCAATCAGTTCACCAATGGTATACCTAAACAACTCATACAAAGCACATAACCACCAACAATCTCTTCAATGATCTCCTTGCACAAGTCCTCTGTAATTGTGAGTTAGTAGAACACTCTATCACCCCAAAAAATATTCAACTAGGGCTTCACAAGCTCAAGAACTTGATCTGCTAGCACAGGAACAACAACCTTTCTATGATACCACCTAATGTAGTCATGGAAGGAGTTTACCCAATAGAGATGGTCTATACCCTATAGCAAGAGTAAACACAATAAAAAAAACCAATTCAGGAACACGAATAAATAATCAAGATGCTACAACAGATCTTCGCATTATCACAGAATCAAGTATTTACATCACATTGATCTTCAACATGAAACTTACAAAATTTTTACATACATGCCCGATTACAATAGAAATCAAAACTAAACACTAATGTTAACCTCCAAGATTATCACTAAGAACTGCTACCCTCTACTCTCTCATTATCTAAACAAAGATCAAAAGACTCAATATATAGGTCCTTTACAACACATATGTCGGCGAAAACAATTAAATTTTCCAAGGCTAAGAAAATGTAACGTGTACAAATATAAGCCAGGACCGAAATCATAAGATCTCAGTCCCAAGATGTAGACATGAGACATGATCCAAGAGAGACATCGACAAAAGATCTAGGAACACCATGATATGAGCCATTGAGCTTCACTGATCAGGTTAATTCTTCGTGAGACTAGAAAAATTCATCTGACCATTAGAACATGAAGAACACATAGAACTGACCATGAATCTTTAATATCTCTACAATGAAGTATCCAAATTAGGTGCGAACCTAGACATAAGTAAAACATGATCTCCAAAACCAACCTTGAGATTCATAACAAAAAATGATCCAAAACCAAGGAACTCCACTACAAACACAGAAACTCAGAAACAAGAACAAAACTCAAAGGAATATTTTTGGGTGATGAAAGATTGCTAATGACCCAAGGATGCTCCTGCATCAAAATATGAGTTTCATCTTCCAAAATATGACATGATAGTTGATTCTATAATGGGTCATGATTTTTTTTCCTTATGAATGGATTCTCTAGATATAATCAAATATTAATTAATCATAAAGATTAATAAAAAATCATTCATAACATCTTGGGGGTACATTTTGTTGGGTTGTTATATCTTCTGGATTAAAGAATGCTGGTGCAAGTTATCAATGTGTTATGCATCTTATATTTCATGACTACATGCATAAAATTTTGAGGACTATGTTAATGATATCTTGGCTAAATTTATTTTGTGCTAAGATCATGTCAAAATGCTTTGTGAATATTTGAACGTATTTGAAAATGAAACATACATTTGAATCCTCAAAAATATATTTTTGGTCTCGATAGTGGAAATTTTTTAGGATTCATTATCTCACATTGTGATATTAATGTGGACACAAAGAAAATATATGCTATTATTACTATTCTACCACCTCAAAATATTTATCAACTTCATAATTTAAAAGTAAAAATTTAGGATATTCATAATTTTGTTTCACAACTTGTGGATTGAGCCATTCCTTTCACTCAAGTACTTAAAAATGATAATGTTTTTTAGGGGAATATTGATTGTTAAAAAATATTTTGATGATTTGAAACATTACCTTGCTAATCCTCCTATCCTACAACTTGCTATTTCTAATCAACCCTTTCTTCTTTGTACTTCTTCTTCTGATGATGATGATCTTGTAGAATTATTTTCTCAACATGATAGTGATAGTAAAGAATGTCCTATGTATTACATAACTTTTACTTTGCTTGATTATAGAAAAAAAAATGTCTTCTCTTTTCTTTACATCTCAAAAGCTAAAGAATTACCATCTCAATTCTTAAACTCATGTTAATTTTATCCTTTACAATATCTTTTCTCAAAAACTGATCTTTTAGGACTCTTACAAAAATGAGATATGATGTTAAGTGAATTTGACCTTGGGTTTCTTTCTAAAAACATCATAAAAGGACAAGCTATGACTGACCATTTGGTTGATGCTCCTTCACCTTTTTCTTTCCCCAATCAAGATTCATTTATCGATGAATTCTTTTTCCCCATAGATGTGAACAACACATGGGATTTATTTTTTGACTGATCTAGATGTCAAACTGGCTTTGACATTAGTATTATAGTAGTACCTCCTTTAGGATAGCCAATTCCTCTACCCTATTGTCTTAATTTATTATGCACTAAATTTTTTTTTGAGTATGAAGCACTCATTGTTGGATTAAAAATTACTTTATCCCTTTAAATTTAACACTTGTGTATCTTTGGTGAGTTACAATTGATCATAAGACAAGTTATGGGAACCTATCAAACTAAATAATCTAAAAATTTTCAATACCGCTAATTAGTCTTATTATTGCTAAAGCAATTTGCTTCTTACACCATAGATCTTATACCACAAAAAGATAATCAACATGGGGATGAAATGGAAAGTGTTTCTTCCATCACATATGTTGAGGAACCTTTGATGGATTACTAATTTATCATACATAATCTTTTTTTTTTAATTTTTATAATGTAGACTTCGATGAATGATACTCCCATATTTTTTTTATTTGCATGATGATACTTTTCTTGATACCATGAGTAAAAAAACCAGAGCTTAAATTAAAAAAAATCTACAAGATACATAATACTCTCAGATGTCTTATATAAAATAGGTTATAATGGTCTTGTCCTTCATTGTCTCAACAAACTAGACATCCCCATTACCCTTGAGGAATCACATTCAGGTGCTTGGAGGAGACATTTTGGTAGTGTAATGCCCTCCCAAGGAACGCATGAGAAATTAACCTAAAACATGTTACTAAGTTTACAAAATGATTTTTTTAAGAGTTTACAATTAATAAAAAATAACAATGCAGCAGCAATATAACATAGGACAATACATACTCATAAATGTAACTCATTTATAGATTACAAATCTCGAGGGTTCCATGATGTAGAATTACGTAAGATAACTAATATACTAAATACAATGAATGATATAGAATCTACATATAACGCAAATGAATAATCAACATCATCATTTCATAATTGAAACCTAGATAACAACTAATACCATAAGGTATACATAATGAACCAACATCCACTGGACAAGTCGTAGGGTATGTGACAAAACTCAATATAAAATACAATACAATATTCCAAGAATATCACAACTGATACAATGATACAAGAATACAACATAAGAAAGATAAGAGAAAGTATCCAACAATGAAGAACAAGAAAGTCATGAACGTCAGATCTCAATGGTAATAAGAATCACTACCACCCGACCTCATGGAACCAATGGTCCACTCCCACCATGTCGAGGAGATAACAAAAGGCCCACACACACAGAAACCAACCAAACAAGTAAGACTAATGCAAAGGTACACTAGATAAAAAGTTAATCAAGAAGATTCAAAGGTTTAAGTATAAAATATCTGTAACACCCCAAAATTGGCATCTTGCAACCCTAACCAATTTTGTTGCATTTGTCATTCTTCTAAATCATCAAAGTCCTTTTGTACTAGGCAATTTTGAGTTTTCACTGACTCTACTCGACCTGAGTGTCAAATGTAAAAAATCCTAAATATGTATTAATCATACATCATATTTAATTCTTAAATATATGTGTGGCTAAACCAACCTTATGATCAAATTAATTTAATTAATAAAGTCCTAGCACTTTAATTAAATTAAATTCACCCTCTTTAGCTGAGACACATTAAAAAGGAATTAAATAATATTTAATTATTAAATAAATATCCTCTTTTCAATAATTGAATTTAATTATTCAGATAATTGAGAAAAAGCAATTATGAGGTCATATTTATTTAATTTATTGGATATTCTC
>MU228286.1:101817-119776 GCA_018584345.1 Thuja plicata | reverse complement strand
TTAAACACTTAAAGAAAACTGATCCACATTCATACATAAATGAATCTAATGTAATCTTAGATAGCATCCACACAATGAAATAAGTAACACATAACACAATAACTTGGTAACCCAGAAACCCAAATAGTTAAAACTGGGGTGGGGATGACACCCACAAAATTCTCCACTACTGCAATAATAAAGTGTACCTGTTAAGGTTACAATGTTTGATTAAAAAATGTAATCTACCTTGTGAAAGGTCTGCCTTGTTAAGAGCTTAAGATCATTACAATCTACCCTATTAAAGGATTTGAAACTTACAATGAAGTAAGCACTCTATTAGGAGATTTAAGAAAGGTCTTCTAGAACCACTCTGTTAAGATATTTTCACCTGATACAATGATTATAATGTCTCAAGTATTGATCCTTTGTTATGCACTTTGATGCTGATGATGGATCTCCTCTTTCCAGTACCTTCTATGATCTCATAATATGATATAACTTTACTTTGCTATTCACTGTGTTCTTACTTTTCTTGATCTCTTCTTCTTAACAAAATAAACCTCTGTGCATTTCACTTCTGAAAAATCCATTCGCCACACACTATTCATTTTCAAAATAGGGTTCAGAAGCAATCTAATATACTTGTTCAAATCTGATAGCAAGATCTAGATCAATGATCAAGATCTGATATCCATGCCTTGATGGTAAAACAATTAATGCTTACAATGAGTCATGCATAGGATAAAACAATTAAATGCATACATTAGTCGGCCCAAAAAGACTATACAAGTCAGCCAGATCACTTATCCTTGAAGTTTGTATCATTCCAGACATGTATACAAAAATTGTTCTGCTCGGCACTTGACTGTCTGTCGCTCGACACTTAACATCCCTGTATCCTTCTCAATTTGGCAATGTAACTCAGCTCAACAATGTAACTCGACTCGGCAATGTTGCTCAACCTTGCATAGTTTTAGCTTGGCCACAGTGATAAACAACTAAAACTGCCTAGGTGAATGACTAAGTGTTGGTCACTAATCATCAACAGAACTTAGAGATTAAAAGAAAATTGATAATAAAATATCAATTCATTAGTTATACTTTTAAATTTCAATTTTGGATTTAATAATTACTTAAATCCTTTATTTCCAAAATTAGACTTTTAAAAAAAATAAATTAATTAATAAATGTATTTAATTAATTTTCATTAATTAAATACCATCATATTTAATATTTCCAAATTTAATTAGAATTAATTATTTAATTACATAATTAATTTCATAAATTAATTTACCAACTAACAGAGAAATCACAACAACCACATGACAAGACAACATGAAGACAAAACTGACTAAACCCAAAAAACCACAAACAAGCACAAAAGAAGGGTTCACGAATGATGTCACCTTGACAAATTCAGAAGGTAGAAAATAAGATACTTGTCCCCTATTCAAGACAATAAAGGATTAAGTTGAGACTCAGACCTGTCTGTTATCTCCCCTCTTACCATTGAGATATTGCGATAGGGCATGCTCATCCTGACAATTCAAGGAAGTTAATGCCTGATACCTGCAAACCTGCATCACAAAGTAGAGCATGTACATAATATAAATAATAGACAATGATAGGGATTGGTCGATCATGTAGATATCACAATGCAAGTTACTACGTCTCCATCCTCTACCACATCAGACACATCATACATAAATATAAGATAGACACGTCACATATCAATATAAAACATATATGCTAACCATACACATGCAAGTATGGGGTCAGTAAAATCATCCTAACATATGCATAATCATCATGAAAATAACCACAATATTATGGGACCGATATTGGAAAGTAAATTATGGGTGGACACTACATACACCCCCCTAAAATTAGGCTTACTCCAGGAAGCCGACAAACAAATAAAGATTAAAAGGTTACATAGAGGTGTTACAATGGTTATCTTATGAATACAATACATAATTCAATTGGGGACTTAGGTCCTTGACCCAATTGACCTACTATGATAAAAACACCCTAGTATCATTCTCTGCAATATCCTCCCTTAAACATACTATCAAAGGTCCATAACAAACATGATAGAAATAACACTTATTACAAACTTGAGCTAGCAATATCAAACATTCGGAATAGTTATCACAAAACGGAAAGAAAACTCCCAAGCAAGGGAATAAAAAGTCCAACAATAAATCATAAAATACTCTGTAGAGTTTCAACAGTAAATCAAGTGTGACCAATGCCACAAAATAGATAGAAAAAAGAGAATCAGATGACTAGTCCAAGCATAAGAAAATTCAAAAATTAATGCTAGCCCAAACACAAAACAAACACATCATAAATAACCAAAATAAATAATGAATCATAAAACAATTCACATAACAATGTGACTAGTGTCAGCCACACTTGAGGGAGTAACTGCTTCATGAAACCTAAGAATACAACCTCCTAGACACGTTAGAGAATGTACCCAAACACAATAGACAAGCGCTAAGGTAAGATGCATCAAACACAGTTATAACTAAGAAAATTGCAAGTTGTTATTAGTAGGTTATAAGTTACAATGGTCAACAATTAAACACCTAGTGGGCGTACAAAATCCTAGAGTTTCCAGTGTAGAAACTTGGGCTTTGATACCAAGTGTAATGCCCCGCTAGGGAACCCAAGAGAAATTAACCTAAAACATGTTACTAAGTTTATAGAATGATTTTTTTTGTGAGTTTAAAAGTGATAAAGAATATCAATGTGGAAGTAATATAACATAAGACAATACATACTCATAAATGTAACTCATTTACAAATTACAAATCCTAAGGGTTCCATGACATAGAATTACATAGGATAACTAATCTACTAAATACAATAAATGATATACAATCTTTATATAATGCAAATGAATAATCAACATTGTCATTTCATAAATGAAACCTAGATACAACTAATACCATAAGGTATACATAATGAACCAACATTCGTTGCACAAGTCGCAGGGTATGTGACAAAACTCAATTAAAATTACAATACAATATTCCAATAATATCACAACTGATACAATGATCCAATAATACAACATAAGAAAGACAAGAGAAAGTCTCCAACAATGAAGAAGAAGAAGGTACAACTGCAACAAGGATCATCCTAGCATAAAGTCATGAATGTCAGATCTCAATGGTAATAAAAATCACTACTACCCGACCTCGTGGAACCAAAGGTCCACTCCCACCATGCTAAAGAGATAACAACATTCCCACACACACAAAAACCAACCAAATAAGTGAGACTAATGCAAAGGTACACTGGATAAAAAGGTAATCAAGAAGATTCCAAGGTTTAAGTATAAAATATCAAGATACCAAATAAGTGTACCACAAATATCACATAGGAACCTAGGACACATATTAGGAAGTTTCATCACATAAGTCCACTCTTGAGTTACCCTAGTATCCCCTTTAGGCCCTAGCCCCCAAGTGACTCTATGTGGCTCAGTAATCCTGTCATATATATAAGGATTCTAATCATGAAGACCTCAAAAAAGCATCTTCTCTCACTCCCATCCTAGCTTGTACTAGCACTCAAGGCACGAGTGAGAACACATAATTATCTTATTAATATTTCTCTCCTAATAGATTTATTAAGTTGTCACTTTTTAGGTCACTTGCAATGAGTTACCCTATTCACTTTCTGTAAACTTAGTAACATGTTTTAGGTTAATTTCTCATGGGTTCCCTGGCGGGGCATTACACTAGTTTACAGATATGGGTTCTACAAGTTTTCATTCTCAAAGTAAATCAATTTTCAATTCCCCATTCCTCAAACACAATGAAAAACAATACAACAATATAAAACAAAAATATTCTTCAATAACCAAATTACATATGCAATCAGACGATCACAAGGAAGACAATATTTTCAAAATGAAAATTGCAAATAGATTTGAGAACCCTACCTTAATCCACTAAAGCTATGAAATAATGAAGACCAATCTCAACCCAAAAATCCAAGCTTTCCAAAAATTCCTTCAATCCAAACTTGAGCCATAACCTGTTAAAAAAACTGTGCAACCTGTGTGTGCAATTTAATGAGCAAAAGTATCCTAATAAAGGAAAGCCTACTCAACCTAGGGTTTCCAAAACTCATGCAACCCTAAAAGAGAACTCAATTGATAACTCAAATCAAAAAAAAAAGAACTCAACTTAAAATTGAGTAAAAAAAATTAATTGATTAATAATTAATAATTACAAGCACTTTCCAATTTAGCCAATTAACTCAGCTTTTTACTTTAAATTTATATTTTAATTTTAATAAAAGAATTTTCAACTTTAATTGCATAACATTATTTAATTAACAATTAATATTTTTAGCATATTAATAACATGGAAATTGATAATAAAATATCAATTCATTAATTATTCTTTTAAATCTCAATTTTGGATTTAATATTACTTAATTCCTTTATTTCTAAAATTATACTTTTTAATTAAGTTTTTTTAATTAACAAATATATTTAATTAATTTCATTGATTAAATAGCATCATATTTAATATTTCCAAATTTAATTATTTAATTACATAATTATTTCATAAATTACTTAACCAACTAACAAAGGAATCACATCAACCACATGGCCAAACAACATGACGATAAAACTGACTAAACCCAAAATACCACAAACAACCACAAAGGAAGGGTTCATGAATGATGCCACCTTGAGAAATTCAGAAGGTAGAAAATAAGATACTTGTCCCCTATTCAGGATAATAATGGCTTAAGTTGGGATTCAGACCTGTCTGTTATCTCCCCTCTCTTAACATTGAGATATTGTGATAGGGAACACTCATCTTGACAATTTAGGGAAGTTGATGCCCGGTACATGCAAACCTGCATCACAAAGTTGAGCATGTACATAATATAAATAACAAACAATAATAGGGATCGGTCGATTGTGTAGATCTCGCAATGAAAGTTACTATGTCTCCATCCTCTACCACATCAGACACATCATACAAAAATGTAAGATAGACACGTCACACATCAATATAAAACATATATGCTAACCATACACATGCAAGTATGAGGTCAGTAAAATCATCCTAACATATGCATAATCATCATGAAAATAACCACAATATTCTGGCATCAAGATTGAAAAGTAAATTATGGGTGGACACTACAGGTAGTAAATCTCCAGTCCAATTTTTTTCTCGAATGAGATACCTATTGGAAAACTATGGAAAAATATATTTTTCCCTTTTTCAAAAAGTGTCCTGAGTGTCAACAACATAACAATTTGATTCATGCTCCTACCCACGAACTTAAGTCCTAAGTTTCTTGTTGGCATTTTTCATTGTGGGGTTTGGACCTTATTGGTAAAATCTTCGCTCCTTCACAATGAAATGATAATAGATTGATATTTAATATTAGACAAAGGAGAGGAATACTCCTTAAATAGAGATTACATGCCAAGTTTTTAAAATATAAACAAAAGACCAAAAAGAAACATTCTAGATAAGAAATAATGATGAAAATGAAAGATCCTAATTGAATGACCATTATAGAAATATTACCTAATTATTTTTAACACCCCCACTTAATGGTCATTCTACTAACTACCCTATAGAAGATTTCCATAATCTACAGGTCATTTGGCCATGAATACATAGAAGGCTTCCTCCTTCGAATATGAATGCTCTGTGACATGAGCTTGTTGTTGAGACACTCCTTGGTTCTAAAAAAATTCTAGATATGACCAAGATTACCACAATTTGTTGATCAAAATTCTTGCAACCTAGGGTTGGGTAATAAGTCNCCCCCCCCCCCCCCCCCCACTTTATCCAAACACATTGAGATTAGTTTCAAAAAAAATTTACAATTTTAAAAAATGATTGTTAAAGGCATCAACACTCATAATTTTGTAAAAAAATCATCAAAGTTTTTTACAGAAGAACAACGCTTGTGAGGTGGGACCCAAAGAACTTTGCATAAAAACATGATTTTTGTGGAAAAAATCATACAAACCCATAAAATACCATGATTTTCTTTGGAAATTCGTACAAAATCCTACCATGATTTTTTTTGGAAAAAAATAGAAAACCCTCAATGGTTTTTTTGTTGAAAAAAATAAAAAAACCTCCATGGTTTTTTTTTGGAAAAAATCATAAAACCTTCCATTGGTAAAAAAACCATTGTCGTGTGGTATTGCAGCACTGCAAAAACCCACTGCACGAATAAAAAAATCTTCTTGACACCAAAACATGATCCACAATTTTTTTTGATGAAAAAAATGCCAAAAAAACTTACAGATCTAAAAAGAAATATGTAGAAACCAAAGCACGAAAATACCACAATTTTGTGAAAATCACAAACACCTTTGCATGTGGTACTAAAACATTTTCGTACGTAGGAGCAACTTTAACATCACTAAAACCCTCAAACTATTCTAAATTTTTTGATTTTATTGAAAAATCAGTAAAAAACTTTGATTTTTTTAAAAAAATTGGTAGAAACTTTCGGAGAAGAATTTCTAGATAAAACCACAAATTTTATTAAACAAAAAAAATTGCCAAAAAATCTCATAATTTTTATTTTAAAAAAATCAAGCAAAAAAAAAACTTCTAGAAATTTCCTCAAAATTTCTAGGTAATTAAATCACAAATTTTATTTGATTTTTTTTTCAAAAACCAACCTCTGTTTTGATACCATGAAATGATAATCTATTGATATTCATGATTAAACAAAGGAGAGAAATTCTCCTTAAAATAAAGGTTACATGGTGAGTTTTTAAAACATAAATAAAAGATTGAAAAGGAACACTCTAAATAAGAAATAACTACGAAAAGGAAAGATCCTAATTGAATGACCATTATATAAATATTGCATAATTATTTTAACACACAAGGACATTCTTCCATCATCACAACCACATATTACTTACAAAGTGAGTTGAAGAGGTTCCCTTTCGATCCACAACAACTGAAGTAATATGTCAATTTATTCTTAGATCATATTATTTCTCAATTTTCTATACCTTCCACTTTGATTTTTTATAATGGTACTTCATTAAAGATTAAAGATGTGGAGAATTTCCTTGATAAATATCACATTCAACATCACTTTTCTACACCTTACTATCCTTAGTCTAATGGACAAGTCGAGGCTTCAAATAAGGTAATTGCAAAAATTCTTTGTAAGATTATCAACAAACATTGTAGGGATTGACACATTCAATTGGCTTATCGAATTAGTATTTGTTTGACTATGACTACTACTCCTTATAATCTTTTTTTGGTGTCTATGTAATCATTCCTTTAGAGTTAAATATTCCTTCAAGAAGAATTCTCTGAAGGGTATCCTTGACGATGATGCTTATAGAGAACAACGTCTTCAACAAATTGAGATGATTGATTTTTTAACAGTGCACTAATCCTCTAAAACATATTTAAGATTACCAAAAAACCTTACAATGAAGTCATAATGACAAATTTCTCTATGAAAATCAATATAACGTAAATACTTTACCAAAAGATAAAGGAAAGTAATTCCCAGATTGGATTAGTCCCTTCTTCGCCACTAAAGTTTGTGGTTTATGTGCTTAAAAATAGTAGATATGAAAGGTACGCCTCTCAAGGACACAATAAATGCTTTGCACTTAGATGGATATTATGCTTAATTTCTTCTTTCTTATATCTTTGTCTATTTTCTATTTCTCTCCATTCATTACTGAATCGTACATTAGCATATTTATTCATTAAAGCATGTTATGTTAGATAGAGATTCTCTCTATTTAGTGTACATTTCTTTGTTCATGGCAAACCATTTAGCTTTGTCTTGATTCATTTTTGTAGTTTATTTTTCATAGATTAAGAAATTGCATTCTTATGTTAGCATGTTATTTAGTATTCCATGTGTTTTGTTGGTTAAATCATGTCACTTTTAGTTAAAAAGTTCTTTTTCTATATCACATATACATTTAACTTTTCATAGGTGCAACACATAATCAAGTGTATCATTTAGTTGAACAATATTTTGTTTAAAATGAATTCACTTAACACTTTTCAGATTCACCTTAATATTCATGTATCATAAATAAATGTGTAATAAAATAAACAACTGAAGTAGAGATACCATTTAAATCAACATACACAAGAGAACATTGAATTTTTATCGTGGAAAACCTAAAAGGGAAAAACCACATAGAGGGTTAACTCTCAATATAATATAAATAGTTATAATATATTGTGAAATTTCTCCTTGCAAGGCTCACTACTAGAGGGCTCACTACCAAAAATATGAAGGTTCATTGTCAAAGGGCTCACTACCTAGAATAGAATAAGTAGACAAAAATGAACTGTTATAATTGCATCTAACATAAACATGAATTTAGTTCCTTTGAGGCTCACTAGACACTTCACACACTTCATTATCTCTTTTGAAATTCAATTATGATTCAATCACATATCATCTCATATTTCATTCACTACCTCTTTATTCACTCCATACTCACTGAAGGGGTACACCAAATATATATGCCAATCCAATGATACTTAAAGTCGGGAAAACACGCTTCAACTACTAAGTTGGCTTTCAAAAGTACTTTACATGCTTCCACTAAAATACTTCATACATTTCACTTACATAGGTTTTCTGAGATATAAAAAAGTTAATTCCAACTAGAATTCACACATCACACACAATGATTAGTCTTATCACAAAATTGTAGGACCAAAAATATCCAACTGATGAAATGTGGATAGTCTGATAAAAAAATTTGTTCCAGAGGAATAGGGAAACTAATAGGGAAAAATTTTGAATCATTTATTTCTCTTTCCAAAGATCCAAAACATGTACAAACTTTAATATAGAAACATTTGGTACTCATGAACATATTGTCCAAACCACAAACTCATATTTGTATCTGCAGAGCAATGTAGACCAAAACATGTTGAACATAGCTACAAAGTTTTCGGGGAAATAAAAATATAAGTCCACATAAGTATATCGACATCAATAACAACTGATATAGAATATGCACAACATTCTCCTTCAGAAATATCATCAATGACAAACTTCCAACAATCTCCCCTTTTGTTATTGATGCCAACATGCTAGAAAGTTACTCTCTTCAAAATACTTCTCCAAAAATATTGCTCGTGAACATAGATATCAAAATTGTCAAACTATCTTACTACTCTTCTTCTCTTCCACAATTCTCCTCCTTTTCTACTACTCTCCCCCTAGCACACTACTAAACTACTCTTCCCCCTTTTCCATCAAGGACCAAGGGTATAAAAAAAAGACCATTACATAACTCCCCCTAATAGTAATAATGCAATAAAAGAAATATCAGTTACCTTTTCAAGGAAATATCTCTTTGTATTTTTATTCGAGTTATTGGAAGAAGGAGCTCCAAGAATAGATGGTAGATAAAATCAATATGCACTGACTATTTCATTACACAATGAATTCAATAACACCAATAAATTCATATAGAACAATCAAGCTCAACTCATCTTTCTCTGCATTTTCCAATAGACTAGAAAAGTGATCCATTTTTGCTTCAACTATCTCTTTGACTTTCTAGAACATTATGACAAAATCATATTTGTGTCTTTGTGCTAGAATCAGTTATGACTACAAAAAATTAATCCTTCTCCTTCCAACACCATCTTTATCTTTGAAAATATCAAATGATTGAGCAAGTTTCTTCAACTCAGACTCAATAGAATCAATCATCATTTTGTGTTTTTCAGTGACAACAGGCCACTAGAGACAGTACTTGTAAGTTATAGAAACTGCACCAACACATTTTCTCATGTCTTCTATACACTTCTTTAATTTTTGTGTGTAGAAACACACTTTCTGCTCATAGCTCTCTACAATCTATCTTCTAATTCATCTCCTTTTTCTATGGTCTTCATGGCCAAATTTTCATTTATATGTTCAAAGAGAACATTCAAGAGTGGTCCTTCAATATTATTGGGAACAAGATTGTTACAAAGAAAGTAAATAATCAAGGCTTATTCAATTCTTTTTTTGTCATAAGATGGTCATGATGACCATACATATCTCATCTTTCTTATTCCGTTAGATTTCTCAATCATTTTTAACACTTTATCAATTTCAAAGGGGTCTAGATTAAAATAAATAAAGGATTCCTTAGGTATTTCTTCTTCAAAAACTACTTCTCTACATCAGATTCAAAAGGTTCAACATCATTAATGCTAATGATTTCAGACTTTTCCTTTTTGATATTTGTCTTGTTCTTTGATGCCAGAGGGGAGAGCTCAAAAAAATTTCTGAGCCTTTTCTTACTAGAGGTGGATCCTTCCAAAGAAACACATGTCTCATATCATATGATCTGATGAGACTTCATAGGTGTCAATTTTATCTTTTGTAAGATCCACTTGACATTTAAGAAGTTTTTTCTGCAAACACCATACATTCTTTTGTACTGATCTCATATTTTGACCTTGTCAACTAGAACTTTCTGGGCAACACTGCTTCCATGAAATAGTGATATGTATCAAAAAAATGTAATACTATCCTTGTACATCTCAACATAGTTTTGTGGGATCCTAAATCTTGGAATCAAGTTATTTTGGAGTTTAATGAAATATTCTTTGCACCCACTGTCCTTTTCATTCAAGCCATCTAGGAATCTATTGATTTATTTTCCTATAGGCAAGTTCTCATCCCATACAACATTCTCCTTCATTGGTAATTAATTCAAAAATTCAAACACAAAGCACACAACTAATGATCCAAAAAAAAATTATATCTGTCATTCTTTGTTAGAATGATATATTTCAATACTTTCTATCTCAATAATTCACTTAAATCATAGTCTTTTCCTTCCTTAACCATATGATATGAAACATATACAACAATAACATATGTAGAAACTTCTCTATTCAAAAAGTAAATATGATAGGTAAGACCCAGAGAAACATATATTTCTAGAAGGTCAATTATTGTGTCAATCCATAGATCTCTTTGATCTCCAATCAAACCTATCAATACTCTGAAGATATTATTATCTTTGAGCCAAAGCATCCAAACTAGCTTCTGGTGGGAATCTCTACACTACACCAAAGTGTAGCAACATTATCTTCCATGCACGCTTTCTTCTTCCAAATTATTTTCAATTCATTCCTTACCTCTGCTATATCAATCCTATTCACAACTCATTTGTTTTCACTAGAGTATCCTTGTTCATATTCCCGCTTCTTAGTATGCCCAAATTTATTGCAATTAAAGCACTTGATATTCTCTATCATGAATTCCTTGTGACCTTTCTAGATCTGCATTGATAAGTTGTCTCTAAAACTATTGCATAACTAAAAATAACCATAAAAGGATCTATTTATTCCATTCATAATTTAGTTTATGCAGTTACTAGACTTATGACCAAATCTTTCGCAAGTAAAGAACTGAACATTTGATACATTTTGCTTCTGCATTCTATATCCTTATGTATAAATGTGTTATGAGAAAAATAATATTCATTGAGAGAAGGGAACCTTTTAGTATTACGTTTCATGACTGGTGGTTTTCTTAGAGAATTTCTTTGATTCCAAGGATGCTTTCCTTTGTTCATTTCTTCAGTAGGCTGTTTAGTTTTAGTCTTCTCTATTTTGTCTTTATCTTGTGTTCTTTGATTTGAGCATTCACCTATTTTAAATTCTAATCTTGTTAGAAACAAGGTAGCACACACAACTGAGAAGGGGGGAGGGTGAATCAGTTGTGTCCAAAAACTTAAAACCTTAACATTTTAACTTGTGAATCTCATATATGAATGATGAACATTAATGAAAGATCACAACATATTAAACAACACCTAACACCAATATTTTTGACATGGAATCTCAGTTAAGGGAAAAAACATAGTGGGGATCAAACCTACAAGATGATGTACTCTGTTAAAAACACTATACCTTGTTAGGAGTATTATGAAGGGAATGCACTTTAATTCAGGAACACTGCCTAGAGATCACTGCTCAAATACAACAAATGATACATCCCAAAGGAAGGATCACTTCCTTACAACAAGTATATGGACAAAATTCCATTGTGGACTACAATCCATTAATCATAAACTGACTGATAGTATCTATGTCATGCCAATGCAGTTCCAATGAAGTACATCATATCTCTGCCTCAATTACAAATTCCACTCACACTTCTTCACATAAATAATCCTCTTCCTTTGCATACACAAATCCAATCCAACAATCTATATTACATCATTACATTCATACAATTCATCAACTTATTTCTTCAAGATTGGACAAGACATAAATTAAAATATTTAATTAAATACAATACAATCATCAATACAATCCAAAACATGTTGGAAAAGACATACTAAGGATCCAAATATTTATCCTCAAACATGCTCAAGCTCCATAAATTATGCCTTGATCCATCGTATCATGCTACTCCATCATTTTGGCTAAGAATAATAATAATACCAAAATTTCATAGGAAAATCACAAAATACGGTCACATAACTCAATGCAATCCATAAACACAAATAGGACATGATCTAGAAACATAAAAAAGCAACGTGAAAGGCCATAAAAACAACCAAAACAACTCTGTCTCTAAATTCACCATTATCTCTATACTATTTGAGAAAAACACCAATCAGTAACGTCTGTCACTTAAGAAAATAGCTTTCTAGAATCCAAATCATGAGCCACTCAAGCTGAGGACACACACCCATGTCCTAAACTCATCACCAGGTTAGCAAACATAAATATTGTATAACCAAACCACACCAATACAAACACTAAAAAATTGTCTCATCCTGAACATCAAAAATACCAGTCTCTGATCAATCACCTATAACTCACTCAAATCACCATGCAATCCTTTGTAAATTGACTTAAGTAAACTACAAAAATCCCTAAAACCATCTGTATGTTCGCAAAATTTGATCTTCAATACAGTAACCATGCCGAACCAATATTCTCACTAATCATACTAGGAACACTCTCACAAATAATATAAATATGTTAACATGAATGAAAAAACATTAATGTCAACACATATATGCATGATAGTTCAACAATATCCTAAAAATATCCCCCTTTGGCATTGATGGAAACATATGATGTGAAAAATGATCAATGCCCAAAGAAATCATATATACATTACTACCAACAATATCCATAGTATTATCTTTCAGAGTCTTTCTAAAAAATCTTCTGCACCTAAAAAAAATCTCTCCCCTTTGTCTCATACTTGTTTTTCACATGACTATCTCCCCCCCTTTGACATCAATGACAAAGGCACACATATGCACCAAGTCATAGAAGACAAAAACATCATAACAAATGAATAACATACCTCCCAAGACTAACTACTCTCTCTTAGTAGAAGCCACCAAAATATCAATCCAGATCAATAATAATCTTTGTAAGAACACTGGACTAATGCACATCAAAAGTATCCTTTGGCAAGGGATTCTTGAAAACATCTACAATCTGCCCTTTAGTGGACACATATTCCAATTTAACTTCCTTTTTACTAACCTTCTCTCTCAATAAATGATATTTGATAGATATATGCTTTGTCTTTGAGTGTAACACTATTTTTTGAAATATTGATAGCACTTGAATTATTACAATAGATAGAAATAGGCTCATCAGTACTTAGTTTGATATCATTTAACATTTTATTCATCTATACCACTTGTGTGAAATTAACAAAAACAACAACATACTCAGCCTCAATAGTAGATTGTGATATACAAATTTTCTTTTTAATTGACCATGAAACTAACCTCTTACCCAAGGAGAATGCACCTCCATTGGTACTCTTTCTACCATCCACATTTCCTTCCTAATATGCATCAATAAAACCACTCAATGTAAAATCATTATCCTTACCATACCACAAACCATACTCAACTGCTCCTTTCAAATATATGAATATTCTTTTCATTGCCACAACATGTAATTCTTTAGGTTCTTCTTGAAATCTAGCAACAATGCAAACTACACTCATAATGTTAGGAATAGTCTGTGTCAAGAACAATAGTTCATCAATCATAGATCTATATCTTGTTTGATCCACCTTAGGAGAATCATCATCCTTTGTTAATTTGCAACTGAAAACCATAGGAGTACAAACTGGTTTTGAATCTTCCATATCAAACTGCTTCGACAATTGTTTTACATACTTGGACTGAGATATGAATATACCTTTTTCTGATTGAGTAATTTCCAAACCAAGAAATAATTTCATCTCGCCAATCATAGACATCTCAAATTCATTTTTTATCTCATTAGAAAAATCTGTACTCAACTTGTCATTTCCAACAAAAATGATATCATCAACAAAGACTTCAACAATCAAAATATTATCATGATCAATTTTGAAGTACAAGTTACTATCAGAAACACCTTTATTGAATGCAAGCTTTAAAAGATACTTATCCAATATTATATATTAGGCTCTAGGGGATTGTTTCAATCTATACAATGCTTTCTTAATTTGGCAAACCATGTCATTTTGATCAGTCAAAGGAAATCTGTCAGGCTTCTCAATATAAACTTCCTCTTCCAACTCTCCATACAAAAATGGAGATTTAACCTCCATCTGATACACCTTGAAATATTTGTAAGTAGAATTTGCAAAAAACATTATAATAGATTCAATTATAGAAACAAGAGAAAAGGTATCCTCAAAGTCAATACCTTCCATCTGTGAGTATCCATTACAACCAAGTCTGGATTTTTTCCGAACCACTTCACCATCTTCATTCAGTTTGTTTCTGAATACACATTTATTTCCGATCAGATTCTTGTCCTTGGGTCTGGGAAATAAAATCCATTTTATTTTATTTTCAATTTTTTCTAATTATTCTTCCAAGATTTAATCCAACTTTCATCTTTACAAGCTTCATCAACATCCTTAGCTTCAATCTTAGAAATCAAACAAATTTCATCTCTATTTCTAGAAAATCTTCCTCTAGTTTGAACACCTTGATTATTATCACCAATAATATGATTCTTAGAATGATTTAACATTGCTTACCTTGGAGTCTTTGGATTTGCATTCGTATTAGACTCTTGTGTCTCCACTTCTTCCTCCTTTGCAACTTCTTCATCTTTATCTATTGAACCACTCTGATTCTGATACTAATTATATTATTGTATTTCTTTATTGTCTTCCTCACCATATGATTCATATATGTAAGATCTATCTTTTTTATGATATCTTTCATCCACTTTAACATTAATCATTTTAATTATCTCTCTCAACCTATTATTGTAACACTTGTAACACTAATATGCTTTGTTCTTTGTAGAATAACCAAGAAAATACCTTCTTCATGTCTAGGATAAAATTTCCCTAAATCTTCATCTCTTATGATGTAACATTTGCTTCCAAATATTTTGAAATATTTTAGTGTAGGAGTATTACCATACCATGGCTCATAAGGGATCTAACCAGTGGATTTATTGATTTGAACTTGGTTCAATGTGTAGAATGCAATGCTAACCGATTCTCTCTAATAGACTTGTGGTACATTTCCCTCAATCATCATTGTTCTTGCAGCGTCTAGGATAGTTCTATTTCTTCTCTCTACAATACCATTTTTCTATGGGGTTTGTGGTGTAGACATTTTCCTCTTTATCCCATGCTCTTCACAAAATGCATTAAATTCACTAGATGTAAATTCTCCACCTAAGTCAGATCTCAAACATTTCATCTTCATACCTATTTCAGTCTCACCATAGCCTTAAATATTTTGAATTTGTCAAAAACTTTATATTTTTTGTTTAGGAATGTAATTCACATCATCGTTGAATAATAATAAATGAATTATATGAAATACCTATCTCCATAATAACTTCTAGTTCTAGCAGGGCCACACAAATCAATATGTACAAGATCTAACAATCCACTTGAAGAATAAGTCTTGATTTTGAAAGTAGATTTAGTTATCTTATCCAACTAACATTCCTTACACATCACATTATTAGGCTTCAAAGATTTAGATAAATCTCTCACTGCTTTAGTAGTGCTTATCTTCACAATGTTATCAAAGTTTACATGACAATTTTTTTTTGTGGCATAACCAACTGTCATCAACTTGAGAAATTAAACATCTATTTTCTGCACTATTCAAATGAAATATATTACCTTTGGTATTATTTCTTGATGCAATCTCAACTCCAGAACTTCCAATGATTTTTTACTTTCCATCATTGAGTTGTAGTTTATAACCTTTTTTAACTAGTTGTCCAACACTCAAGAGATTATGTCTTAGTCCTTCAACAACATATAAAACATCATCAGTGTTATTATTACCATCAAGTGTAATGGAACCTCTACCTCTTATCATACAAGGATTATTTTCATATAATCTTACAACACTCCATCATACCTTTCCAACTTCATAAATTTTCTATTGTCTTTGGTCATGTGATGTGAACAACCATTGTCTATCACCCATTCATATTTCTCATCCACATGTGAAACCAAGGATCTCTCCTCATTTAGGAAACTAGGAATCTCATCTTTGATAGAAATAAATACAATCTTATCTTCACTATTTTTAGATCCATCATCAGTTACACCTTCATCAACAACATAATAACATTTTTTCTGATATTTACGTTTGAATTTCCTAGGCTTGTACTTAGGCTCTCTATCTGGACATCTTGAAGAAAAATGAAAATTCTTACCCAACTACCATAGGTAGTCTCTTGGAAATCATGGCTTCAAGTTCTTCAAGATTCATCTCCTCTTCCTCAATCTCTTCCCATTGATTAGCATATCTAGATCCATATATTGATGAACTTTCTCTAGGGTCATATATTTTCTTATCATTTGAAATAGTAGCTTTAAATATAGATTCAACTTTATGAAGGTTACCACCAAATTATCTCATCTCAAAGGTAGATAACTTACCAAAAAATGTGTCTCTTGTTACTGGTGCCATGGTCCTAATCTCTTCAATAGAAAAAAAAAATTTGATAGTAAGGAGGAAATGATCTAAGAATTTTAGAAACAATTTATTCTTCCTCCAATGTTCCACCAACACATTTGATTCCACAAATAAGCACATTTACATCTTTATGTAAGAACTTATTTTTTCATCATCACTTATCTTCAATGCTTCATACTTCCATTTCAAACTCTGCAGCTTTTCTTTCTTCACACATGCATCTCCTTCATGCAAAAATTCTAGTTTTGTCCATATCTGATGTGTAGTCTATAATTCCATGACATTTGTATATTCTGTATCTAACAAGGTGCTCAATAATGCCTCTTTTTCTATCATATTATACTCAGATTGATTCTTCTCATCTGTAGTTGCACTAGAAAGATCCGTAAGATGATTGTAATATTTATATGTGATATCTCAATAGTCATCTCTGATTCATCTAAAGTGTGTAATCATCTGACCCTTCCATATGTATTAGTTAGTGCGTTCAAATCTTAGACTTTCCTTCTTAAAAGATGCCATCCTGGATCTCCTCAAGTGATCAAGATTCCAAAAAGGGACTTAGCTATGATGCCAATTGTTAGAAACAAGGAAATACATACAACTAAGAGGGGGGGTGAATCATCTATATCCCAATACTTAAAACCTTAAACTTTTAACTTGTGAATCTCAAATCTGAATAATGAACATTAATGCAAGATCAAAACATATTAAACAACACATAACACCAAGATTTTTGACATGGAAACCTGGTTAAGGGAAATGATTAACTATCTGTCAGTTTACCTTGTCTATCCTTATTCTCCTTGATTACCGATAAGAAGTAAAACTTATTTACCGATACTCAATAAATATGCAGAGTATACCAATCAATCGAAAAATGCATATGTGAAATGTAAAACAATAAAGTAATAAACCATACACACATAACACATGGATTTTAATGTGGAAACCCTGTTAAGGGAAAAAACCACTAGGACCGGTACCCCAAATTTTCACTCTTCT
>MU228286.1:82327-95971 GCA_018584345.1 Thuja plicata | reverse complement strand
TAGCAGAGACTCTAATAGCATATACAGGCAATAAGGTTCTTAAGATTTTACTTACCACTGTCTCCTCTTCAAGTGTACCTCCAACACCTCGTATATCATTGACTACTTCTTTTATTCTTGTGCTATAGTGTGTGATGTTTTCACCTTCTTTCATTCTGAGATAATCAAACTTTCCTCAAAGGCTTTCTACCTTGGCTCTCAGAATATTTATATCACCTCTATGTACAAGCTTTAGTTTGTCCCACATTGTCTTTGCAATTTTGCAATCTTTGACATCTTCAAATTCAACATCAGAGAGTGAGGAAGAAAGCTCTATAACCATGCAGTTATGCTCATGCTTCACTCTCAATTGATCTACTGTCAATGGTCCTATAGGAAACACATATTCAGTATCTAAGTATTGAGTAATATCATTGCCAATACCTAATAAGTGGAGTCTTATCCTTCTTTGCCATGAAGCAAAGTTGTCTTTGTTCAACTTGGGCACATCTCATCTGTTTATCTTGTGATCTTTACTTAGGTCTTGAAACCTTCCTTCTAAGCACACAAGCTCTAATACCAATTGTTAGTAATAACTAAGAGGGGGGGTGAATCAGTGGCCTCAAAATTTTATCCTTTAAACTTTAATCCACCAATCAATACACCTCAGATTATTAATTCCCTACAAGATGCATGCCTTGAAATACTTTGAAATAGTTAACTGTCTGTCGGTTTACCTTGTCTGTCCTTATTCTCCTTGATTACTGATAAGCAGTAAAACTTATTTACCGATACTCAGTAAATATGTAGAGTATACCAATCAATCCAAAAATGCATATGTGAAACGTAAAACAATAAAGTAATAAACCATACACACATAACACATGGATTTTAACATGGAAACCTTGTTAAGGGAAAAAACCACTGGGGCTGGTACCCCAAATTTTCACTCTTCTGAAGTGAGCCCTGTTAGGAGCCAACCCTATTAAAGGTTACAAACACACTGTTAAGTACAACCTTGTTAGAGGATTTTTATACATAGGTTATCACTTAGTATCTGGCATCTTTTTTGCTACCATCCTTGAATCAGCCTCCTTCTTAGACTGTCAATAGGCTTTAGGAAAATCTTTCTACCATCCTTGAATCAACCTTCTTCCATCCTTGAATCAACCTTCTTCTTAGGCTGTCAATAGGTTTTATGCAAATTCAATGCTACTTTCATGAATCAACCCTTTTGGTAATCTGTTAGGATATACCTCAATTATAGAAGATTGTTAAGTCCTGCTCTGTTAAGAGACTTGATGCTTCAATGGTTAAACTGAAACACAATGACCTATTTATAATGCAACTTGAATTGAAAATTTTCAGATCTAATTAAGTACAATACCTCTCTGATCAATGTATCAATTCAATTCCTTTGTGCTCCACACTTTCTGCTCTGTGATGCTGTGCTTCACTGTTCGTCAGTGTCTACAAATTTTTTTAGCTCTCCCTTAGCTTGATTGATCAGGATTGTATGAAGTTTATCCTTCACCAATTTCTCTTCAGCATCCTCTTTCTATTCACTCCCCTCCTGTGTATCTAATTACATGCGAAAATTAATTATGCTTGTCTCTTATATAGACATGATATTCCTTAATTCATGATTCTTGATTGTTGATTCTTGGCGTGAAAAACAATCCATCCAATTTGATTTATGACTTTAACTCCTGATTTATCTCGTAGTTATCTTCTTTCCAACTGTATAAATCTTCTTTAAAACAATTACTTAACTGTGGTCAAATAAAATAAATAAAACAACCAGTTAACTCTATCCTTAAGCTCTGCCAGCTAGATATTTTGTCATTTTCTGAACTCTCTATTTCGTCGGTCAATTTTGTAGTTCGTCGTCAGTGACAACTGCCAGTTCTATCAGTGTAACTTTAGTTAGCTTTGGGAACTCCGTCCATTGGGCATCATTGGATCTTTCTCGTCGGGCAACACTGTGACTTTTTCTCTATTTTTACCGATGGTGTGCACTCCATCAGTGTTGTCTGTCACTTAGTGAATACTTCACTTTTATGCATTGCAGAAAGCATAATCGTTATTCCATTGATTCTCTTAAGTCTTTGGCATTATGTACATGACTGTACAGATGATATCAAGTTGACATCAATGACATTACAAACCATTAACTGATTAAATGTCTTGCATCATCTTCAACTTAACATTATCAAACATTCAATCAGTTACATGTCATAAAAAAATGGTGGGGATAAAACCTACAAGATGATGTACCCTATTAAAAGCACTATACCCTTCTAGGATTATTATAAAGAGAATGCACATGCATTCAAGCACACTGCCTAGAGTGTTGGTGGTGTAGGAGCACCCTAAGGCCTTTAATAAGATCTTGAGACATTTTGGATTGTAGGTTGGTTTGGCCAACCATCCATGAATATGGACTAATTTATAAATTCCCTAGTGTGTTTTGAGGTGTGATTAGAGTTAGGAAAGGTTAGGGTTTGTATGTTGTTAGGTCTAGTTGATTCTAGGGGTCTAGAACCTAGAAGTCAACTCAAAAGTCAAAGAGTTGACCAAAGTCCCAAAGTGGGAAGATTTTTAAGGTTTTAATTTTATTTAGTCATTTGAGGTCAATTGGTAAGGTTTGGAATCAATTAGGACTCTCAAAATGGGAAAATTGTCATTTTGACAAAAAGAATTCAAAGTTGTCATCACAACTTTTAAAGTTGTCATGACAACATTTCCTAGTTTTTAGGAATCGGATCTTATGGTGCCCAAATATGGACTAGAGGGTCTAGACAGGTGGGATAGGAGTATATAATTTGATTTCAACCCTAATCTAATAGTGAGATTAGACATTGTACGGACTGGTGTTTGAGAAGGAACAATTTGCAGTGTAATTAAGTTACAGAACCATCATCCATCACTTTATTGGATTGAATGGATTGATTTAATGAATGGATAGTGTCTAAAATTTAGTTCCTAAGATCTTTATGGAATTATTTTAGTAGATTGTACTTTCTGGTTAAGTTTTGTTTAAATTATTGTATTTTGCAAGTTCACTGGCCAGTTTTGGTCCAGTTATGTAAAGAATGGGTTTCTTTGGTGTTCCTGTGGTTCAAACTCCATGACCACTTGGAATCCATTAGAACCTTGTATATAATTTGTACATATGGCTTGTGAAGTGTGTGTGTGTAGGGGAAGCTTGAAAACAATAAGGCCCTAGGTGAGTACTAGCTATTCTAGCTAGGGTGACTGAGAAGTGCAGCAACAATGGAGGTTGCAAGTTGACTGGTATGTGCCAATCAGTGATAGTGGAGTGTAGGGGAATGAGGTACAAACCTTTTGATGGAAGGAAGATTTCTGAGGAGCTCATTAGATCAGTGGAAGAAGATCAAGAAGCTAGACCAGTCTTCATGCCCTAGAAACCCTTATTTTTAGCGGTTTGGTAGAAGTCCAATGTACGGATAGAGTTGAGTCCAGAGACCTACAAAATATTAAAGTGGAAGAAAAACCCAAAAATAATATCAAACTTTTTTATAGGGTTTTTAAGGGGTTTTAGGAGGGAAAACCCATTTTTAGTGATTAGGAGGGCTAATAGGCCTAAAAAGGCTACAAGGCCTAAAAGACTTGATTTTGGAACTCGATTGGAAAATAGGTGCAAGATTCACAAAATTGAATCCATAGAGGTTGGATTAGACCTAAGAGGAGTTGGGAAATAAATCCTTGAGTAGTTGACCCTATTGGAGTGACAGGAGGCTAGTGAAGCCATGGAAGTAAGAAAGCTATGGAGCAGAGAATAGAGAGGAGTTTGTATTTGGTGGGAAGTTCCTAGGGAGTTAGGGGATTAGGGAATAATACTCTAGTTAGGGTAGAGAGAGAGACCATAAGAGAGACCAAGTAAAGGTCTTGGAGAGAGCTAGAAGGCTCTAGGAGAGGAGCTCCCCATTAGTTGGAAAAATTGTTAGCGCTCCCCTCAGGATTCATGACAAGGGACTAACTGCCTCTTGTGGATTCCATAAGTATAGTGGTTGTATTGGGTATTGACAGGTTGATCTTTTGGTGCAATGAAAACCAGACTTGTAACAATTGGTATCAGAGCTTCTGGTCCTTAGAGAGAAAGCTTAATAACTTGAGGTGATCCTAAAACTAACATACTATAGGAAGGATAGTCTAAAGTTTTATCCTAAAAACTTTGACAGTTGGGAGAACAAGATTAGAACTCATTTGTTGTGTTTGGGAATTGACTATTGGATGATTACAAAGAAAGATGAACAAATAAAGATTGAAGATGAACTGGATAAAGCTACTGATGAAGAAAATAAGTTGTTTTGTTGTAACATGGTTGCAAGAGAAGCACTGATTAGTGTGCTCTCTGAAGGTGAATTCATAGAGGTTTAAGATTTGGATTCTGCACATAAAATTTGGTCAAGATTGGAAGCACTATATGAAGGAGATAAGTTTACTAAGCAGGTGAAGTTACAAAAATGGAAGACAAGGATGGAAAATATGAAAATGAAAGATGATGAGAATATTAAAGCATATGTACAGAGAGTTACTGAGGTTTTTATTGATATTAGAAACTCTGGAGGCACATACAGTGAAGAAGAAGTGATCGCAAAAATTCTTAGATCTTTAAAACCTGTTTACAAAACTAAAGTGCAAGCTATAGAGGAGATCATACCTTTGACGATGAACTTCAATAGTGAGATGTTGATTGTAAAATTAACTACTTTTGAGGTTGCAAAGATGGGAGATTCATTACCTAAGGTTGAGACAACATTCAAGGTGATTTTGCATAATAATAAAAAGACTTTATCAGGGATTGCGAGCACTATTAGAAGTGACTTGCGAGAAGATCTTGGTGAATATGTTGATGATTGGAAAAATATATAGGAAGAAGAAAGGAAGTTAGATGAAATTGTCTCCCTAATCGCTAGAAGAGAAAAAAGAGGTAGGGGTAAGTTTGAACAAAAGTTACCTCTAAAATGTTTTTCATACAATAAGATAGGTCATTTTGCATCTAGATGTCCTACAAGGGTTCCTAAACATAAATCTAAGTTTTATAGACCTAAGTCTTCCAAGGATAAGGAATGTTACTATGCTAGTGAAGGTGTTTTTGATGATGATGCTATTGATTATAATGAGAATAGATTTATTGCTATCAAGGGTGATGAACCTATTCATGAAGAGAAATCCCTAGTGTCACATGTTGAAAATAAATTTGCATGGGTCATAGAAAATGGTTGTTCACACTGCATGACTGGTGATAGAAATAAATTTGTTAAGATAACCAAGTATGATGCTAGTGTTGTGAGATTTGGTGACAACACTCCTAAGCTTATCATTGGAGTTGGATCTATTTCTTTGGATGGAAAGACTGATACTGACAATGTGTTACTTGTTGATGGATTTAAGCATAATTTTTTGAGTGTTAGACAACTGATAGACAAAGGTTATCAATTGAAGTTTATTGATTGGAAATTTTTTATTAGATGTAATTTAGGAGAATTGATTGCATCCGGTACTAAGTCAAGAGGTAATGTATTTAAATTTAATACATCTAAGGATTCTTGTTTTATTGCGAGGATTGATGATAGTTGGTTATGGCACATAAGATTTTGTCATGTGAATTTTTATAATATTGTGAAGACAAGTATGACTATTGCTGTTAGAGACCTACCAAAGATTGAAAAACCATCTAACACCATGTGTAGAGACTGTGTAATGGGGAAACATACTAGAAGCAATTTTAAAATAAAATCTTACTCAGCGAAAGGGAATTTGGATCTGGTGCATACCGATCGGTGTGGTCCTACAGGAATGAGATCTTACTATGGTGAAAGGTATCTCATACTTTTTGTTCATGACATTTCTAGGATGATGTGGGTTACATATATTAGAGAGAAATTTGAGGCTTTTGACAAATTCAAGATATTCAAAGAAAAAGTTGAGAATGAATCAGGTTTAAAGATAAAATGCTTAAGATTAGATAGAGGTGGAGCGTTTACTTTAGATTTGTTCAATACCTACTATGAAGAGAATGAAATATACAGACATACATTCAATCCTAGGATACCACAACAGATTGGTATTTTTATTTCTTAGACCAAGTATCTTAAGGAAAAATTGAAAAAGTTTGGAATGGAAGATTGTAAACCTGTTGGAAAACCTATGGTTACTGGTCACAAGCTACTACTACTGATGAATCTTAGAGTGCTTTTGAGAAAAAAGTATAGATCTATGATTGGAGGCCTACAATATCGGACTCACACTAGACCAGATATTACTAATGTAGTTGGAATTGTGACAAGATATCAAGTAGATCCTAAAGAGACACACCTTACTACTATAAAAAGAATATTTAGATATCTGAAACGAACACTGGATTATGACTTATGGTATAAAAAATTTGATGATTTTTTTTTTGCATTATTATACTGATACTGATTAGGCAGGAAATGTTGATGACAGAAAGATTACAAGTGGTGGTGCATTCTTTCTTGGGAAAATATTGGTTTCTTGGTTAAGTAAGAAGGAATGAATATCTTAGTCTACTGCCAAATTAGAGTATGACACCGCTTCTATAAATTGCACACAGATTGTTTGGATGAAGAAAATGTTGAAGGACATTGGGATAAATTTTGATGAGCCAGTGGTTATCCATTGTGATAACATTAGCACAGTGAATATGTCAAAAAATCTAGTTATACATTTGAAGACTAAACATATTTCCATTAAGTATCATTTCTTGAGAGACAAGGTTGCAGAGAAGGAGATTAGATTGGAGTATATCAACACAAAGGAACAAATAGTAGATATATTTACAAAACCTTTGCCAAAGGATGCTTTTGTGTATCTCATAGGTATGCTTGGGATGAGAGCCCCTCCTTGCAAGAACTAAATTGATGTAGAAATGCATCAGTCTAGTGGCTTTCAGAGCTATATCATTTTTTGGACTTGATGTATGGATCTACTCTTTAGTGGGAGTGATCACAAGAACAATATAGAAAACATTTGGGTGATTATGCACCTAGTTTTTGCTGGCATGAAGATTTGAAAAAGCTACACCTTGAAGAGGAAAGACAGTCATAAGTAGAGTAATGGCACCATTTTCCATTGATGTCAAAGGGGGAGAGATTCTGTGAAGAGAGACTATGGAAAATCCCTACTATTTTAGGGAGAGCTATGAAGAGGATATTGAGAAGATTGTATTGAGATAGGTACTTTTTGGATTGATGAATTTTATCATATGTTTCCATCAATGCCAAAGGGGGAGATTGTTGGAATTGGTTTCTATTGTAGTTGTTGACATTCATGTTTTATCATTGATGTCAACATATGTTTCTAATGAGACAAAACATATTGGTTATTACTGTTTCTTAGATGACTGACATGAGTGTACGAGTATTGTATGGTTGATTCAGATACGGCGAAGATGAAGATGTATACATGGATGTGTTGTGATCTTATGTATAGGGTCTCTTGGCTTAATGTTGTAGATGGAATAAGTTATAGTTATTTTAGTAAAGGCTGGGTACTGGATAGTGATAGTGAAATCTGATAGAGTTAGTCTCTGAGTTTTGAGGACAACTTGCGTATGATATTGACTCATATAATTCAAGATTGAGGAATGGTAGAAGACATGTTGAGGAATTTTTTTTATGATACTTGGGTCACAAGACTCTTGGTGACGACAGTTGTGGCATGTGTTTTGGAGAAGATCTATTTGGGGCCAACTTTAGAGATGAAGCGTGTATTATGAATGGTGAGTGAGGATTATAGATCTTGGATTATATTTTATGGATTTTAATTTATATTTACTTTTTATAGGTACCATTTTTATCTTGTAGTGCACACTCATAATTTAATTTTCAATGTTGATGCCATAATCTTTTAGTTATTTTCATGGTGATTGTGTATATGTTAGGATGATTTTACTGACCCCATACTTGCATGTGTATCGTTGGCATATATATTTTATATTGTTGTGTGGTGTGTCTATCTTACATTTTTGTACGATGTGTCTAATGTGGTAGAGGATGAAGACATAGTTACTTGCATTGCGAGATCCACATGATCAATCGATCCCTATCATTGTTTGTTATTTATATTATGTAGATGCTTGACTTTGTGATGCAAGTTTATAGGTACCGGGTATCAATTTCCCTGAATTGTCAGGATCAATGTTCCTTATCACATTATCTCAATGGTAAGAGAGGGGAGATAATATTTAGGCCTAAATCCTAACACAAGCCCTCATTTGTCCTGAAATAGTGGACAAGTATCTGGTTGACTACCTTCTCCAAATTCGTCGAGGTGACGTGAATTTGTGACCCCTTGTTTGAGCATGCTTTTGTTGTTGCATCTTTTCTGCATTTTGATTTGGTCATATTTTAGTATGCATGCATGAAAGTCAATGTGGTATTTTGCAACGATGTAAGTACAACAGTAACTAAAGATTAATTATAAAGTTTAAATAATTGAACCTCCTAAGAATTTTAAATATTAAATATATAGATATTTAATTAATAGAGATTATTTAAATACCTATATTTATTAAAAGAAATTTAATTAAAAGTCTAAAGATAAAGCTTGATGATTTAATTAAATATTATGTCTAAATGGAAATTAAAGGCATATTTAATATAAATAAATTCTTAATATGCTACAAATATTATTCCTAATTAAAAATAATAATAGGCAATGTAATTGCATATAAATAATAATAATAATAATAATAATAAAATGACTTTTAATTCTAATTAAAAATTAATTTTTGTGGAGAATTAATTATTTAATTAAAAAAGGAAAGAAAACAAAAAAAGAGAAGAAAACAAATAAAGAATATTTATTTGTTTAATATATATATATATATATATATATATATATATATATATATATATATATATAATACTTAGTTTGGGAAAATAAAATAAATAAATAAATAATATTCATTTATTTAATATTAAAAGAAGAAAGAGAAAATAAATTGTGTATTTCTTTCTTTTAAAAATAAATAAGTAAATTGATTTTATTAAAAAAAATAAGAAGAAAAACAAAGAAAATAATTATTTTATCTTTTTTTTTCAGGGTTAAGTTTTTTAGGAAGTCCTACAAACCCTAGTTAGATAGTTTTTATTTATTAGACTATTTTTTCCATTTTGAGGGGGGACAAAGATTTTTCAGAACACAAATTTTAGGAGATAGGTTACAGGTTTTGCATCAAGATTTTGAAGTTAATGAATATATTTTTAAAGCTTGGGAGTGAAGTCTACCTTTTGGTTCTTCTTCTTCTTCATCCTTTTAGCAATTCTACCTCACTTTTTCAAGGTAGAAGTTTCTAAGTCTTTTTGGAGTTTGTGTTGGAAAGATTCTTTTCTCTATGCTTGCTTGATTGTGATTTGATTTTGAGTTAAGGTTCTTTTGATTTCTAAAATGTATACAGATGATTAGGGTGTTCTTGCGAGATATGTTTATGTCATGTCTGGTAATTTGTGAGAATTTGTATGGAAACCCTAGGAGAGAATGATTTAAAAATGATACATTTGTATTGTATATCCATTAAGGTTTTACCAAATTGTACAAATTTAGTTGCATAAGTTTCAACTGTATGGCAGAATCCTTTATTATGAACTGTGTATTGTAGATACATGTATGTAAGGATATGGGTTTGAAAACATACGTTTTTGGATTAGGGTTGTGAAGAGTTAGGGTAGGGAATAAATTTTCATTTTAGATGTCACCTTAAAAAATATAAAGACACTTTAAGATACCCATTTGTGTTTTATCTAACATATATCAAAATAAAATAGGGTTCCTTTGTACAGAAAGGTTCAGATATTGGCTGTTATAGTGAAATTAGGCCTATTTGAGCTTGATTTATCAATCAGAGACCAGCGAACATTTATCCATAACTTTTTCCGATTACATAATTAGGAAAATATCTTTTCTAAGATTGTAAATAATACTGTTATGAATATTTTTATTGATTTTTATGACAATCCAATGGTTCAAAGCAAAGTTATGGTCTTTTTACCAAACTAGTAACCTTCATTCTTGAATAGGGCTTTTAGAGAGATTTACTTTTTAACCATTTAAATGACCTTGTCTTTAGGACTGGAAAGAATTAAAAATATGTGAAATTAAATTATCTTTCCATCTATATAAGTTTCAGATCTGTATCATTTCATATGATATTATACCATTCAAATTACCAATTGATCCACATAGAGGAAATACAAAAAAAAATCATTGTTATAATGTTAAAATTACTAATAAGTCTTATTAATTAGAAATTAATCAATTTGAAAATTATTAAATAATTAACATAACTAATCTAATCAATTTATAATTTAATTTTAAAGATCATAGAGATTCACGAAAACACCATATATGTTCCATGTGCATACTTTATGTTATTAACTAAGTCATTTATGACTTAAGAGTATTTTAATAAATACAATGATGTTATATAAATGGACTTAAATAATATGTCAAATGCATGCATGTATTATCTCATGTGATCTTGGTGTTGTTAAGTATCAGTGTGGGTAGGTTGTTACCCTGGGTGGGTTTTGTCTTCGGACTTGTACTATCTTATGATTTTATGCCTTTTTGCTCTTTGGGTTTCATATTATGGAAAGTTTATAACCTATTTATGTCACGATTGGTTGATGTTTTGTCTTGGCTAAATATGTGAGAGATGTCATGTGTTCCCTGAGTTGTTGATCTTTATGTTATTTAACCATAAGAGGTGACAACCAATATTGTGTTGAGTTACGATTTGTTCACTTGGTCACCTTGTTTCTTCTACTATGATTGTTCAATGTTTTGAGTAATGATATTTTTTATTATAATTTACTCCATGTTGGAGAGAGATTATTTTGAAGCTATTGAGGATCATTTATTTTGTGATATGAGATTATGAGAATTTGGTGATTTTTTATTGAGATATCCATTATGGGATGGATGACTTATTGAGATGTCCATTATGGGATGGACAATTTGGATTCTTGTATAGGATGTATTGTTCTTTGCTATGCTCCAGTATTTGCATGGGTGATTTTCATGACTTTATGACTTATGAGTCTAGGGGAGGTTAGATAGGTGCATCTTAGGGGTGTGACTTACAATAGGGGTCCAAGACCCAAAGAGATCAGAGCCAGGGTAACCTATCGTAAGTTGGTAATAAGTGATAACTTAATAAACTTACTGCATCAAACATTAATAAGATAAATATGATGTCTTGCCCATGCCTTGAATGCTTGTATAGTTTAAGGATGGAATTAGATGATACCTAGAGAATAGGTATGATTAGAATTCCTTGTCTTCACAAGAGGATATTCTGGTTCTGCATGTGTCATGTTGAGGGTCCGGGGTCCAGTGTGACCAGTCTAGGGTAACTCAACTAGGTGTTACTTGAGGGTCCCAGGCCCAGAGAGACCAGTTTAGGGTAACTCAAGTAGGCGACCATGTGATAAAAATCCCATAGTATGTAGCCCGAGTCTCCTCCGTAGTTCCTATGATTTCCTCTTGTGGTTGGTACTTGGTTCTTTGAATTTTTGGCTTTTGGCTTTTGCATTCAGTAGTTGTGGTGGTACCCTAAATTTTGATAATTTAGAAGTCCCAATCCATTATAAAGAAGCATATTTATCCATAAAAGAAAATATCAAAGGAAGGAATCTTTATGACACAAATAAATAGAACTAACTAATCGAAGCCTTCAGAAAATGCTGGAATTTAGACCTGCTACAAAGATGATTTTGAGAGAGGATAAAGATGGTCAAATTTTAAAAATCTAAAAATGACCCAGTTTGAGAAATCAAATTTCCTATCTCCAGCAGAAATATTAGCTTTTCACAAGTTGTTTTGGATTTTTGACCAAAGCCAAATCTGAAAGTTAGGTAGTTATTTTTTAGTTAGTTTATTGTTTTTTCAAAATAATTTGTAATAAGAGTTGTGTCTTTTCACTCTAAAAAGGTGTGAAAGCCACTCAAACACACACACACGCACACACACACACACACACACACACATATATATATACATAATGTAAAATGTAAATAGGGGGGAATACAACAATAGTATAATTTTGATAGATGGATTAGATGGATCAATAACTACAGATGTGAACTCTATTGTACTATTTTCATAATCAATAAAGATAAGTCCTTTTTCTTCATGTATGCAATTGGTTCATTATCATTTTAGAATTAGTCCCTCAGATAAACCAATATAAATTCTTCAAAGTGACAGTTTGATGTGAATGCTTCCTAATTTGATTCATAGTCTATATTTTCATAGTCATAGTTTCATTATTTAAAATTTTGAGATACTATATCCATCTGCTCTATTCAGTTCATATCTTAAATCCATCAAACATTCTTTAAAGTCTTGGAACATTACATTTGAACATTTTAAATAATACATTGTTTTCAGTTTTGTGATCTTAATAGTACTTTGCCATACTTTGAGTGACAGAAGTTCCAATCACAAGTTATCTGCTATAAAAAGCCTGTTTAGATAAAGGTTCACCCGCCTTGGTCCTACAGAGCTTGAAGCATAGGGGAAGAGGATCATAATAGCTAATTCCCGTTAGTTGGACAAAATCACTTGTTTTTCTCATCATTGGATTGGCAAGTCCATAGGAAATTCAATTTAGCATTTTTGGGCACCAACAGATTGGCAACTCTACTAGGGAGTTGTTCAAAAGAACATTTTTGTATTTTACCTAGAATCTCTGGTGATATATTTAAGACTCTACTGGGAGAAAAGAACTTAGAAGAAAGTAAGTATTTTCCTTCTGATAAGAAGGTGGTGACTCTATTGAACAAATCATTTTAGTCAGTGACTCTACTAAGGGAGAAGACTTAGAAGGAGATGGTGGATTGTTTTTTCATATGTATCCATCATTTCAAAGAAAGCCTTTTATTCCATATGGTATCAGGCCATTGGATCTTAAGAGATTTCGATGCATCCCAAATAAGTTATCCCCTAAAATTTCACAACTTCTACCAAAGTTCCATGGAAAATGGGATGAATCAAAACTACAACACTTGGATGCATTTTATACATTCATAGAAGATTATGAGGTTTCTACAGAGGATCAAGTAATGAGGCTATTTGTCAGGATGTTAAAAGATAATGCCAAACAAGTATATGAATCATTACCCACACAATGTATCTCATCATGGAGACAGTTTGAGAAATGGTTTCTTTATACGTTTTATGATGCCAGTGGTGAAAAAGACAACATGTGCTATGAACAATATGAAGACCAAAGTTGCAGTATGGAAGAAGATCCAAATTACATTGTGGAAGAAGAATTGTACATGTCCCCTTTGGATACATTCTTCAGTTTGGAAAGATATAAAGGTGAACCTGCACTACATTTGTTCATGAGAATGATAAAGATCTATCAGGAAATACCTTCAGATATCAGGCCTCTGGGGAGGGAATTAATGGATAAACTTTGTGACTTAGGAATCTACCATAATTCTCAACTATTAGTTTTTCTTGAGAAAATATGTAACGTATTGAGGGAAGAAAAGAATGATGACATAGAGGAAGAAATTTTGGATCAGGTTGAAGAAGAATCTATACATGATGAGATGTGTATGGAAATAGGTATCAATGACCATGAGGAAGAAGATCTTCTTA
>MU228286.1:48354-81139 GCA_018584345.1 Thuja plicata | reverse complement strand
GTAGTTATTTTTTAGTTAGTTTATTGTTTTTTCAAAATAATTTGTAATAAGAGTTGTGTTTTTTCACCCTAAAAAGGTGTGAAAGCCACTCAAACACATATATATACATAATGTAAAATGTAAATAGGGGGGAATAAAAAAATAGTACAATTTTGATAGATGGATTAGATGGATCAATAACTGCAAATGTGAACTCTTGTACTATTTTCATAATCAATAAAGATAAGTCCTTTTTCTTCATGTATGCAATTGTTTCATTATCATTTTACAATTATTCCCTCGGATAAACCAATAGAACTTCTTCAAAGTGACAGTTTGATGTGAATGCTTCCTAATTTGATTCATAGTCTATATTTTCAATTGGTTTTCTCATTTTGCATGGTTAAATTTTGTTGATTGAGGCCTCAGTCAATTGGTCTGTCATCTGATAAGTATTACCCTTTTGATATATCTCTGAATTTGTTTTATGTTGCATGTACATTCCATAACACCTTTGAAGTGATAAGTTTTCTTGTGAAACTGTCTTTGAGGTTGAACATAGGATTGGAATGATATTGACTCTATTGCCCATAGTTGATTAAGGCACTAGTCTTTCTTATTTATTGGATTATAGTCATAGTTTCATTATTTAAAAATTTGAGATACTATATCCATCTGCTCTATTCAGTTCATATCTTAAATCCATCAAACATTCTTTAAAGTCTTGGAACATTACATTTGAACATTTTAAATAATACATTGTTTTCATTTTTGTGATCTTAATAGTACTTTGCCATACTTTGAGAGACAGAAGTTCCAATCACAAGTTATTTGCTATAAAAATCTTGTTTAGATAAAGGTTCACCCGCCTTCGTCCTATAGAGCCACAAGTGTAGGGGAAGAGGATCATAATCGATCATTCCCATTAGTTGGCCAAAATCACTTTTTTTTCTCATCATTGGATTGTCAAGTCCATAGGAAATTCAATTCAGCGTTTTTGGGCACCAACAAGTTGGTTCTTGTTAGTATTTTGGTTAATTTTTTTATTTCCTTTATCAGTATTTGGTGTACCCTTGTATCAACCTATGATCTCTTATGTGTCTTGATATTTCTTATTTGTATCCTTGTACCTTTTCATTAGCCTTGCTTTCTTTGTGTACCTATGTGTGTGGGCCTATTGCTATCTCCTCAACACGGTGGGAGTGGATGTTTGGTTCCATGAGGTCAGGTGGTAGTGAATCTTAATACCATTGAGACCCAACGTTCGTGACTTTTTCTAGGATGATCCTTGTAGTTGTACCTTCTTCTTCTTTATTGATGGAGACTTTCTCTTATCTTTCTTATGTTGTATACTTATATCCTTGTATCATTTGTGATATTTTTAGCATATTGTATTATATTTTATATTGGGTTTTATTTCTTACCCTATGACTTGTGCAATGGATGTTGGTTCACTATGTATACCTTATGGTATCAATTGTGTCTAGGATTCATTTATGAGATGATGTTCTTGTGTATTCATTTGCATTATATGGATATTGTATATCATTTATTATATTTAAGTAGATTAGTTAACTTACGTAATTATACGTCATGGAATCCTCAGGATTTTTAATCTATATATTAGTTGCATTTATGAGTACGTACTGTCTAATTTTATATTTCTTCCACATTGTTATTCTTTTTCAATTGTAAAATCTTAAAAAAAATTATTTTGTAAATTTAGTAGCATGTTTAAGGTTAGTTTCTCCTAGGTTCCTTGGCAGGGCATTATACTTGGTATCAAAGCCAAGTTTCTACACTGGGAAATCTAGGATTTCATATGCCCCTTAGGTGTTTACTTGGTGAACATTGTAACTCATAACCTTCTAGTAACAATTTTTAAATTGTTTAAATACAATTGTGTGTGATGCATCTTACCTTAGCGACTATCTATTGTGCTTGGGTACATTCTCTATTGCATCTAGGATGTTATATTCTTAGGTGTCGTGAAGCGGTTAATCCCTTGAGTGTGGCTAACACTAGTCACTTTGTTATGTGAGATGTTTTATGACTCATAATTGATTTTGTATTTTGATGATTTTTTTTTTGTGTTTGGAATAGCATGAAATTTTTGAACTTTCTTATTCTTGGACTAGTCATCTAATTCTCTTTTTGCTATCTATTTTGATGCATTGGTCACACTTGGTTTACTATTGAAATTACTTGAGAATTTTATTATTTATTATCGTACTTGTTATTCCCCCACTTCAGATTTTTCTCTCTATTTTTGTGATGACTATTTTGAATGTTTGATAGAATGTGTAAGGGAGAACATTGCGGAGAATGGTACTAGGGTGTTTTATCATAGTAGGTCAATTGGGTCAAGGAAAAAAGTCCCCAATTGAATTATGCATTGTATTCATAAGAAAACCATTGTAACACCTCTATGTAAACCTCGTAATCTTTATTTGTTTGTCGGCTTCCAGGTGTGAGGTCTACCCCAACCCATCATAGCTTAGCACTATTTCTCACTTATATGATCTCCATTCAATATTGATTTTGTCACAGTTGGACTATTTTGACACATGTATTACTTTATATGGACCTGTTGAATCCCTTGCTTGTATACAACACCTGATTATGTAATCAAGAAATCTATGAGATACTCTATGTTAGTGATGCAGATTTCTATTTAGAACTTAGTTTTGATGGCTCATTATATTGGATTAGTATGTGGATGTTAGATAATATCAGTATGCATATTTATTAAGAGTATGTTTATGCATATCGAATAGATGCAGATATTGTTTAAGTTCAATAAATCATCAATGCAAATGTGAGTGAATGTGTGTTCAATTTACATTATGTATCTTGCTATGTTTATGTGTTGATTAATTGGACCTACAGATGTGTGTAATGAGTGTGTAGGAAAATTTACCATGGTACTAAACGGGGATCCAGGAATGGACCTATATGAAAATTGTGATGCTAAGGTCCTGTCTATAAAAAGAGACATGGACCTCGTTGTATTGTGTTCTTATTCATAAAAAAGTGTGATGCATGATTGTATTTAATTTAAATTAGTAAATCTGTAAAAAAGTCATGCTTATGTAATATTGTTGTGTCACTTGACACATGTGCACTCTATGTGTTGGAATGGCTAGTAGATGTGACTAAGTGTAGGCTTAACTCTAACCTAGGGGGTTACCTAGTGTAGTACCCAAGCTTACCTTGGGTTAGGAAGCTTCTAGATGTATCCTCTTGAGTTGAAATTCGTGGGTTAACCTTGGGTGGAGTTTAGGAGGGTCACTTGGGCTCCCATAGAATAACTAGGATCAAAATTAATTACCCCATTTGGTACCTTAGGGGTTAGGGGTCATTTTCAGCCCATCAAGAGCTTTAAAACTCATTTATGACTCCCCTAAAGTCTCCATTTTGGGAAGTGACGAATTTGGAGAGTTGGAAAACTTTGGTTAATCCATCTCGTCCTTCCTTGCAAGCATTTAACTCTATTTATGGAGAAGGAAGGCAAGTGGAAAAAGTAGATGGGTTAGGGTCTCTTGTCCATTAATGACTCCTGATATTTTAGAGAGAAGGCCTATATAGGGGAGAGTTTAGAGGGAGCTTGGGTGTTCACCCACTCTCTACCTTTAGAGATAGATCCAGTTGTAGAAGAAAGGCTTGAGAGGAGGAAAAAGGATTGGAAGGAGAAGCTCTTCACAAACCACTTTTCTATTGCCATATCTTGAATTTGAGGTTAGTTTCCTGGTTGGCATAGTTATGAGTAGTTTTTCTTGCATAGCTTGAGGAATCCATTGATGGATTTTATGGTATTTGTTTTCAACTTTATGGGTTTCCATGGAGTTTTTGTGTTGAGTCTTGTGTTTCTTTTGTGATTATTTATACATGGGTTTCTTCAAGGCACCCTCACCCTTGGGAGGGCTCAGTAACCTCGAAGGGGTAAAAGTTAGTGATTTACACAAGTAGTGTAGAATCTCCCATGTGTGGAGAGATGTACATGGGTATATGAGTTCCCATGATGCCAAGAATGCCCAAAGGAATTTGGGGTTCATAAGGAAAAAATTTGGAAGGCTTGAAGCCATGACCTAGATTTTGAGAGAGAAAGATCAAATTATTCCATTAGCCGCAGTATGGCATGGAGAAGGAAGATAGAATTTCTTCATGAGCCCATGTGTGGCCATGGAAAAGGAAAATGGATGTAGTACGGGAATGTTGAGACCATGTGTGGCCTATTCCTCTTGTATGTATTTTTTTTGGTGGCTTTCTCCTCTTGTGGTAGTCCTCTTTCACCGCTATGTTTCATGCCTCTTGGAGTCCTATGTAAGCCTTGGGTTTTGGGTAATTATTATTGTATGCATGTTTCTGTTAAGTTTTGTGTTTAAGACTGTGTGTTACCCATTGAATTCTTGTGTCCCCTAGCTCGGGGTTGGCCTTGTAAAGGCCTAGGTTGGGAGGTGAGCCTCCATAGTCAACCTTGATATTCTTGCAGAAATTCGTTGGAGCCTTGTAAGATTGGCTAGAATCGATGGAACCTCCTCTCAGTGACTTTGTGTTTAGATTTTGTCTCAAAGAATATCACTGTTAAAATTGTTTTTCCCTTGTAATTCTTGGAAAGTTTAGGAAGTTGTAACCCTACAGATTTGGGTATTCAATCATGTTGTAAAAATAGTATTTTGTGAATAAAAGAACAAAGGATTTTAACCTATGCTTTATTATTGTTAATATAGTCATCTTAAGATAAATAAATTGTTTTTTATTAAATTTAATTAGAAGAGAATTATTCATTATGGTATGAATAAAACTAGTGTTCAGGTAACGAAAGTATTTTAAATCCTTTTATTTAAAGTACATGCAAATCTGTTTAAAACTTATAGGAAAATATATGTTCTTTTTATAATGGATTAATTAATATTTATGAAAGGAAATAGATTTATCCTTAAATGAAATGTACATGCTCGTCTAAATTAGAGGGTTAAATGGTTAGATTTATTAAAGAATCACACTGTGTAAATGCTTGACTTAGTTGTGATTTTGTTTCCCCAAATTGATAACTATCTCACTTCAAGGAAAAATGCCTAAGAATACATGATTTGAGGAAATTAATTACCCTTATAGTTTCATATTTTGTATCTTGTGAAAAGTTTGTTTATACATGTAAAACTATATAAAAATATCAATTCTCCATTATAAATATAGAGGATGTAATTACAATACAAAAAACGATCAAAATTTAAACATCCTTATCGTAACATTCTTTTACATACATATATATAAATATGGTAGTAAACATATAAGTTAGGTGTATTAATGATAGACTTATAATATTAATTATATATGTGTACATATATGATTAATATTATAAATATAAATATATATTTGAATAGAGGCATTTAAAAATTAAACACCATATTATTCTAAAACCCCATGGTATTCTTCTTTTGAAATCATATTTTACTTTAAAGAAGAAGATATATAAAAATGAATTTAAAAAAATCAATAAATAAATGAATGAAATTGGGTGGAGAGGGGTGAAGCCCTAACCCAACCCCACTTTTCATTTCACTGGTTGTGGTGGGCGGTGCCTCCCACTGTGTAAGCACAGTAGGGAGACGGCGACCGCGACCGCATCTCCCTCTGTGATTATATGGTGGGGAGGGCGCGAGCCACTCTACACTTCTCCCCACTCATCACTCCCCACTCCCCACTCCCTCTCTCCCTGCTCCCATAGCACCATCCTTTGGCATGCATGCGGACTCCCACCCACACTTCCCCTTCTGCCGAGCTGAGCAACACTTCCACCATCCCGACCCTTCCTCAGCTCCTCCTGTCTGCAGTCCACCGTGGTGGTGCCACCCACTGTAGCCGTCCCGCCATTTGAAACCCTCTCCGACGTGCGCACCGCTCTCGGTCGTGACTCATTGCCTCCACCGCCTGTCGCACCACTCATTTCCTCCTCCTTGTTTAAAAATAAGAAAAACACACAGAGTATGTTAGGTTTAAAAATAATATAGAGAGTAAGGAAAATATATTCAAAATAAATAAAATAGAGATGGCACTATTATTATTTAAAAAGAAAATACTATGTAAGTATAGTATTTATAAGTTTTTAAACTTTAATAAATTTGATTTTATGAATACTTGATTCAATTTGGAATTCAAATTTCATACAATAGAATTTATGGCTGATTTTATTGACTTTTAGAATAGAATTATCTTGAAGAATTTTTATTATTAAGAGAATTTGCATTAATTTAAATAATTTTGAAATTGAAATTAATATATGTTTAGAATTTGAAATTTAATTTATAAGCCATTTGGAAATTGGTAATTAAAGTGGTTTTTAGGGGCATATTTGATTGGATGTTTTAAAGTTACTTTAAGAACGAACTTAAAAGCGTTTTATATATAGATTAATTATTAAAAGTAAATTATTGTTTAAATTAGAACAATATTAAAATCATATTTATATTAGCATTTATTAAAGTGCTAGATTTAAGATTATTATACTAATTTAAATAGATTTAAATTGAGATATTTAGTTGTATTAGGATCATAAATGTATTTATATTTTAAAGTTTAAATCTATTGATTTAGTAGTAAGTTCATTTAGATTACCCTTTAAATCAAGTGTAATCAAGTTAACATTTAAAGTAATTTCATATCAATAGAAATAATTTAATAAGATTATTATTAACTACATTAATTAGAAAACATTTATTATGATTAAATAAATAATCATGTTAAATATCCGAACTTAATGATGTATTCTTCTTTAGACTTAATCGACTCTAGTAAATGTTAGAGGTTGATGTTAGGATCACGAACACTTAAATGACTAGTGCGTTTCTTAGTCAAACCTAGTCAACCGTGATCTACTCAAACCTATTTAGGGTCTTACACACATAACAGTTAACGCAACTCATAGTTAACTTGGAGGCTTGTGTATGTCCAATCAAAAGTTTTCATTAGGTTGTTAGAAAAAAAAATGTAGTTGTGTTTTTCCCAACTTTTGGGCATGGCACCATGAGTAAGCTTAATTTTAGAGGGGGTGTATGTAGTGCCCACCCATAATTTACTTTTCAATGCTAATGCCATAATCTTTTGGTTATTTTCATGGTGATTGTGTATATGTTAGGATGATTTTACTACCCCCATACTTGCATTTGTATGGTTGGCAAATATATTTTATATTGTTGTGTGGTGTGTCTATCTTACATGTTTATATGATGTGTCTGATGTGGTAGAGGACAGAGACAGTTACTTGCATTGTGAGATCCACACAATTGATCTATCCCTATCATTGATTTTTCTATATATTATGTACATGCTCAGCTTTGTGATACATGTTTAAAGGTACCGGGCATCGACTTCCCTAAATTATCAGGATGAGCATGCTCTATCGCATTATCTCAATGGTAAGAGAGGGGAGATAACATTCAGGCCTAAATCCTAACATAAGCCTTCATTTGTCCTTAAATAGTGGACAAGTATTTGGTTGAATACCTTCTCTGAATTCGTCGAGGTGACGTGATTCGTGAACCCTTATTTGAGCATGCTTATGTTGTTGCATATTTCTTGCATTTTGATTTGATCATATTTCAGTATGTATGCATGAAGGTCAATGGGTATTTTGTCATGATGTAAGTAAAAGAGTAATTAAAGGTTAATTATAAAAATTAAATAATTGAACCTTCTAAGAATAATAAAATATTAAATATATAGATATTTAATTAATAGGGATTAATTAAATACCTATATTTATTAAAAGTCTAAAGATAAAGTTTAAAGATTTAATTAAATATTATGTCTAAATAGAAATTAAAATGCATATTTAATATAAATAAATTATTAATATGCCAAAAATATTATTCCTAATTAAAAATAATAATATGCAATGTAATTGCATTTAAATAATAATAATAATAATAATAATAATAATAATAATAACAAAATGACTTTTAATTCTAATTAAAAATTGAGTTTTGTGTAGAATTAATTATTTAATTAAAAGAAAACAAACAAGGAAAGAAAAAAAAACAAAAAGAGAAGAAAAGAAAGGATATATATATATATATATATATATATATATATATATATATATATATATANAATATATATATATATATATATATATATATATATATATATATATATATATAAAATTTAGAAAGTACTTTCTATCGAAAGTCCTTAATTAAGGTCAATTCTAGTCAAATACTTTCGATAAAATGTAGTTTTGATCAAAACTACTTTATATCGAAAGTAGTTTCTATCCAAAGTCTCTAATTAGAGGCCATTTGCAGAGGTTAACACAAGTCTAAATTTTTCATGGCTTCAGGGCTCAAGCGCAGGGCTAAAATGGAAGAATAAGGAGACATCCTTTTGCATCGCACAAGTACTCTGAACAAGCTTTCCAATGAATATAGATTTGACAATTTTTGAGTTAATTAGGCCTATGTTTTTTGACGTGCATCGAATGTAGGTTTTTTATCAAATATAAACCTCCAAGTTTGACGTTCAATGAAAAATAGTAGAAAAGATATATTTTTTGAAAAATAACAGTGCCCTCTGTCCTTGAGTCTACTTTCCATAAAAAAAAATTGAATTTCAATAAATACACAATTTATAAGCTATGTAGTCAAGGTATGTCAAAATTATGGTTTACTCAACTTCAAACATTCATAAAATATGCAATAATCATGATAATATTGTCAAACCAATTGCATGCCGTCCATATGGATGTTACAAAACTAAATTCAAAACAAACACATTGATATCTATTTTAGGAAAAAAATTATGATCTATGAAGTCAATGTAACTGTCGCAGGATCAAAATTTGTTATACCCTCACCAAGGGGGGTTAGTAGAACCGATTTCCAATGAAGTTTAAACAATCGAAAGATACTAATAAAAAAACTACAAACAATAAAATAACAAGCAATAAAGGAGGTACACAAACAAATACAAACCAACTAGGCTCAAATATTTTATTGCCTCTCTCTACTCCTTCTGAAATGATGTTTATGTGATGCTCAGTATTGGTGTGGGCAGTGTCTATGACTTGGGAGCGTCGAGAATATGATATCAAACATGTGATCGCAAGATAGCTTGATGCTTGAACCAATTTGACAGAGTAATGGCACATGTGAGCTTGAAATCCTAGATGCTTCAAATGGCTATGAAGGGTTGATTATATAGAAAATGAGAATGATATGAATGGTTGAGATCAATCCCAGAGATAAGAGGATGAACGGTTGATATCAAAGGGAACTCGAGAAGCCATCAGTAAACTCTACATCTTCAACTGGGAGAGAGGAGCTAGAGTTTAGTTAACTAAACAACTAATTATAAGTTACCTTTAGAACTGAAGAGGTAATTTGGAGTTACCTTTTGAACTGAAGAGGTAATTTGGAGTTACCTTTTTGAACTGAAGAGGTGGGTGGAGTAACCCATGTAATCAGAGATCCGTTAAGAGTTATCTTTTTGAACACCAAGAAAGGATTAATTGAATATTTAATTCATTTTTAGAATTAAAGTATTCAACATGTGAGATAATTAAATTCTTTTTGGATTTAAAATTGAATCGTTGAATGAAATTAAATTAATTTAACTAGAAGAATTAATTAATAAGTTTAAATCTTTAAATTTAAACTTTAGGAGATTGAATTTATTTAATTAATGGAGATTAATCAATTAAGGTTAATTAATTAAATAAAAATAATTATTTAATTAATTTTGGGGATTTGATTAAATGATTTGGGGAATGAAATTAGAAGGAAATAGATGATTAATTAATGATTAAAAAACCATTAATTAATAGATGAAAATTAGTGTTTGTAATGTAAGGTTGCAAGTATGCCCATTTTAGGGTGTCTACATTTGCCCCTCTTTGATATAATGTGATTCATCACATTGTATCAAAGAATTTTCATATTTGATCCTGCCCCAGCTTGCCCCAATGACAGTAGGTGGACTATATGCCCCCTCAACAAATTAAGCATAGAAAATACATTAGGTGAGAATTAATTTGTTGAAAATATAAATCACTATATATTGATGATGAATGCATTCCTATGTTGGTTATGATGTTATTGATGGATGCATTGATTATATGATCTACTATGCACATGTTTTGGATTTTTTTTATGCAATAAATGAATGCAATCTACTATGCACAAAATATCTGAGTAAATGCATGTGTTAGTTAGATGAATGTTAGTGTGAAGTTATCTCTGGAATTGATTGATAGATTTGGACTGATAGAATAGGATGGGTGACCCAAGTCGCTGCTGAGTTTTCCAACTTTATTCATCATTGCACCTTATTATGAAAATTGAAGAGCATCCAATGCACCCAGATATTTCCCATATAGATACCACTATGATCTCTTGATAACCAGAAGGAGTAGAGAGATTGAATAGAAATAGAACTAAATGCACCCAGATATTGACAATATGGATACGCCATGTTCTCTGATTTTGAAAATAAAGATATCCAAATGCACCCATATATTGACCATCTGGATACTGCTATGATTCTAATTTTAAAAATAAAGAGAACCAAATGCACCCAGATATGGACCATCTGGATACCACTATGCTCTCTAAAAAATCTCCAAAAAAACCAAGATAGAAATCCAATGCACCCAGATACAGACCATCTTGATACCATTATGATTCTATTGGTAATGAACAAGCAGATAACAGAAAAGGTTTGTCCAATTCCTTCCCATGGTTAAGCTCAGATCATGCAACTGCGCGGTTTCCAAATAAGTGACAATGCCCACCACATTTATCTTAAATCATAATTTCCCCAGAATCAAAATGAAACATTCCACAGACAACAATAAAAGAAAATAAGGTCATTATCTATCATAGCTTCTCTAATCACTTGGTGGTATCCTGGAGTAGCGTAAGAACATAACCGTGAAAGATAGACTGACATCTGACTGATGAATGGCCTAGTCACCTTTTATTGTTCCTTGATTCAGTTTGATTCTCTTGATTGGCTTGATTCTCTAATGCTTGATTATGTCTACTTTTAGGAATAGATGACTCATATAAGACTAATTTGTCTAGTTTTGAGCGTATCCATCACTATGTAAGATGATTGATTTGATTGATTGATTGAATAAATTTGATCATTTTGGATAGCTGATCAAGTTGTGTTAGACGGGCCCAATGTTGATCTACAAAGCTCATGGTTTTGACATTTTATTGATTGTCTTGATCGCCCTTTTGCTTTTTTGATAGATTTGATAGCTGATAAATTTGTGTCATATGGGCCCAGTGCTGATTCACAAAGCTCATGATTGACATTGATTGATTTGTCTTGATCACCATTTTTTCTTTGTTGATAACCGAGCTGGTTTTTATTGCTTTGAGATTTTACAACTTTTTTATTGTTTTTGATGAAGATTGATTTTTTTTTCAGGATATTTTGATCTTTTTAGGATTTTGTGATGAGTTTTTAGATTTTTAGGAATTTTTTTAGGAATTTTAGAATTGCCCCCTAGTCTAGTGGACCAGTACAAACCATAGATAAGTGTTGATTCTTAGAGGGGATTGTGCTTATAAAAATAGCTTGGATAGCTAGTCTTGCATGGGGGGTGCTCAAGCTATGATTTTCCATTGATGGTGAAATTGGATTTGAACACTTGACATCTATTTTATAGGTTTCCACCAAGGTAACTGCTCAATAGTTCTTGTTTGCTAGGTTTTCACTAAGAGAGCGATTTTGTTTCTCTTTACTTTTTTTTTTCTTTTTTGATTTTTTTGTTGTCGCCAAGGCACCTATTTTCTAGGTTTTCACCAAGGTAACCTTTTGTATTTTTTGATTTTTATGGAAATTTAGATAAGTGCCTTAACCTTGAGACCTCAAGCATAGAACCTCTTGAGGTGCATGTTGTTGATGTATCCTGGGAGTTGATCTCCTTCTGGTGTTTCTAGTTGGTATTCCCCACTACGGAAAGAGGTGAGAATGACATAAGGTCCTAGCCAGTTAGGCTTGAAATTTCCTGATTTCACTCTCTTTGCTTGGTTATTTTGGTTCTCTATAAGGATGAGGTCTCCTACCTCAAAGGTTTGTGGCCTCACCTTCTTGTGATAGTTCCTTCTAAGGCGATTCTGATAGCCTTGTAAGTGGCTGAGTATATTTTGTCTTCTTTCATCTAATAGTTCTAGTTCTATGAGCCTTGCTACTCTGTAGTCTTCATCTGAAATGAGGTTCTTCAATGATATTCTCAGGGATGGGATTTACACTTCGAGGGGTAGGACCGCCTCTGATCCATATACTAGTGAGAAAGCAGTGGCTCTTGTAGGTTTTCTCACACTAGTTCTGTATGCCCATAGTGTGGGACTAAAATGTAAATGCCAGTCTCACCCCGATTCATTGACTATTTTCTTCAAGATCTTCAGTATAGTTTTGTTTGTTGCTTCATCTTGACCATTCCCTTGGGGATAGTAGAAGGAAGAGAAACCTTGTTTGATTTGGGCCTGCTCACAAATATTTTCAACATCTTGATTTTGGAAAGGTGTATTGTGATCTGTTAGTATGGTTTGAGGTATTCCATACCGACAGATGATGTTGTTGAGTATGAACATGGAGATTTTCTTTCCAGTGATGTAGGTGAGTGGAATGGCTTCCAACCATTTAGTGAAGTACTCTTTTTCTGCAATAATGTACTTATGTCCATTAGACGAGGTTGGTATAAATTTACCCACTAGGTTAAATCCCCACATAGAAAATGACCAAGGTGAAGTGATGGGATTGAGTTCTTGGGATGGTGCATGGATGAGGTCTCCACAAATCTAACATTGTCTACACCTTTGCACATACTTGTTGGCATCTATCTCTACTATAGGCCAGTAGTATCCTATTCTGATGGTCTTCTTAGCCAAGCTATTGCCACCTATGTGGGCACCACAAATTCCTTTGTGTACCTCATACAAGGCTCTCTTGGATTTCACAAAAGTGAGACATCGTAAAAGCATTCCATCTAGACTTCTTTGATATAGAGTCCTAGTGAGAAGAGTTTACCTAGAGGCTTGGTGGATGAGGGACTTATTTTGGTTCGTAGAAAAGTTGGGAGGTAGGACACTACTTTGGAGGTAATTGTACACATCATGGTACCATGGGGTTTTAGGACCAACAAGGACACATGTTGATTTAGTGATTGGTGCTTGATGTGTTGGTATCATGAGTCACTCTACCAGAAACTAGAATTTGGTCTCGTTGCCTGGCATGTCAATCAAGGATGCTATGGTGGCCATCGCATCTACTACTTTGTTTTGAGCTATTGGTACTTTCTCAAATATGATGAAACAAAATTTAGCGTGCAACATGTCCATTTGTTCTCTATATGGGATCAAATTATCATATGGGATTAGCTTCTCATCTTTTGTCATATAGTCATTGTTTACTTGGATAATGACTAACTGTGAATCTCCATAGACTTTGAGGTTCTTGATTCTCCATTGTATATTCATCTTTACTCCAATGATTAGGGATTCATATTCAGCTATATTGTTTGTGCATAGAAAGTTGAGCCTAAAAGATTTAGGGATCACATCATTGTTTGGAGTGATGAGTACTATCCTTGCTCCTCCACCATGGTTCGTGCATGATCCATCAAAGTATAGTTGCCAAAGCTCTATGGCTGGTTGTACTGTAAGAATAGACTCATTTGGAAATTTGAAGACTATAGGTTGATGATCCTATAGGGGTGCCTCTTCTAGTTGATGTGCAATCACTTTCCCTTTGATAGATTTTCTGTCCATGTATTCTATGTCAAATTCGCTTAGGATCATAACCCACTTTGTGAGTCATCCTGTTAGTGTTGCTTTTCTCAGTAAATACTTCAAGGGATCAATGTGTGCTATTAGCTTGGTTTGATGGCTAAACATGTAATGTCTCAAGTTATGGGAAGCAAAGACTATTGTGAGGCATGATTTTTCAATTGGTGAGTAGTTGAGGTCGCATCCTACCAAAGTTCTACTGAGATAGTAGACAACTCTCTCCTTATCTTGGTCATCATGTTGTGCTAAGAGTACCCCCAATGCTGACTTAGTTACCAAGATGTATAGAATTAATGGCCTACCTTGGACAGGTGGCCCCAATATGGAAGACTTGAGTAGATAGTCCTTGAATATTTGGAATGCTTGTTCGCATTGTTTAGTCCATATGAAAGTCACATCCTAGTGTAGTATATGCTGGAATGGATGACACTTGTCTGCTAATTGGGATATGAAGTGCCTGATGGATTGAAGCTTTCCCTGTAAACCCCTTAGTTGCCTTAGGTTAGTCAGTGGTGGCATGTCCAGTATTTCTTTGAATTTCTCCGATTCTACCTCTATGCCTTGATGTGACACAATGAATCCCAAGAGCTTCCCTGTGGTGACCCTGAATGCATACTTTTTTGGATTTGGTCAGACTTTGTATTCTTGCATTCTATCAAATATGGGTCCCAACACTTATAGATGATCTTTTCTGAGCATTGACTTGGAAAGTATCTCGTCAACATAGTCCTCCATTTTTTTGTGAATGAGATCATGGAAGATCGTTGTCATGGACCTTTGATAAGTTTCTCCCACATTTTTTTGACCAAATGGAATGATGTTCCAATAGTAAGTGTCCCAAGAACATGTAAACACAGCCTTGTGTTGGTCTTCTGGTGCAATACTTGTTTGATTATATCCTGAAAATCCATTCATGAGTGATAGCATCTGATGTCTTGCTGTGAGATCTACTATCATGTCAATATAAGGTAAAGGAAAGTCATCCTTGGGAAAATATTTGTTTAGATCTCTAAAATCTATGAGAATGTGGATCTGAACACTATTCTTGGTTACTGGTACTAGATTAGATATCCAGTCCGTGTATGGGATTGGTCATATAAATCTAGCATCTAGGAGTTTCTTCAACTCTGCTTTGACTAGTAATGCAGCATGTGGGTGCATCTTACTTAACTTCTGTTTGACGGATTTTGCATTTGGTAACAACGGAAGATGATGCAACACAAGCTATGGATCTAGTCCTGGCATGTCTGAGTAGGACCATGCAAATTTTATTTGCCTTTCTTTGAAGAAGCTAATAAATTGATCACATTCCACTAGAGTGAGTGATTTTTCCAAGTAGATATTCTTTGGGTTCTTGTCATCACCTAGGTTGAATTCTTCTGTTTCTTCCTCTAGCAACACTGAATTTTCCTCTATCAAGGGGAGGAGGTCTTTCTTTCCATCCTCTAGTGCCTCAGTGAGGTTTTCACTAGAAGATACGCCTTTTATTATTTTTTTGTCATTTTTTGTGTCAATAAGCGTCTTGCGGTTTTCACTTACTGACGATTCTTTTTTTCTTTTTTGACTAGAAAGAGGAGCTTCCTTCCAGAAATATGTTTATCTGTCTAGGTTAATAGAGAAACCTACCTTGTGGTCTCCTGATGGAATTCCTTCTCTGAGTCCCATGAAGTCTATGATAGCTTCATCATTTTAAAAGAGATCTATATCATGCTATCCTTGTTGATCTCATTCTATTAGTTCTGGGTGTACTAGACATAGGTTGTCGTGGTGGGATGACTCTGTTTGGTTTAATGGGACAACAGTGATGGTTCCAAAGAACTAGGAATGTGATGTGGATGCACCACCTAGGGAATGGGTATCGATATATATGATTATTGATGCATGGATTGTCCTCTATGGTTAATTGGTCGAACATGTCCTCAAGGTGTATAGTGCTGACCTACCGAGGTGAATAGTCTGGGATTGGTGGTTTAGAATTGTCGATGGATATCCACTCTTACTCATGGGAGTCAGTTTCTCTAGAATTCTCATTGGATGTCTCACTTTCCTCATTATCTTGGATAGCTTGGTTAAGGGTTAATCGGGAGTAAGAGGTTCCCACTTCAGATGGCAATAACTATTGGAGTATATTGCTGATTAAAGCATGTTCCAGGTTTTTCCCTCGGTGTAACTCTGCTACTTGTTCTTGATCAATGGGTATGTCTCGAGTGGTAGGACTAGTTCTATTTTTCCCATAGCGTAATCCTTTCTTATGTCTCTGGGTTGGCGGTAAAGATAGTTCCATTAGACCTTGTTGTCTTGCCCCCAGACTAGTCATACCATCATACCCAAACCTTTGTAGCATTGTGTAGCCAGCTCCATATCTTGACATGGGTATGGGTGCTTGAAGTGTGTCTTGTGGGTCTTGATACAACCATGTTTTAATATCTAGATCAAAATGGTTCTCTTTCACAATGTCTCTCCACTTGACAAAGGTGGTGGGTGGACACCTGAACAGAACAGGTTCCAGGGTTTCAGTTATGATCGTTGGTTGTGGCATGCCATATGACCTTGGGATTTGAGGCATATTGGTGATGGTAAAAGCTTCCTCATAGTTGTATTCACCACATCCTTTGTCAGTAATGAATATCTTCCCCGATCTTCTTGTGAAATCCTTGGGAATTAAATTTGAGGTGGAAAGGATACTTTCCTCTTGGTTTGAAGGAACTTGGTTGTTAGTACTACTTTTGACAAAATTATTATTGTATTGGAGTGGGTTTGGATCTCCTTCAATAATGATTTCTTCCCCCTAGTGTTAGCTCTTTTTCTTGTATCCTTCAATTCTAAAAGAGAATACACAAACTAGACTTGGGGATCTTAGTCCAACTCACATGAATCTGCTTCTTCATACAAATTGAGGGGCAAGAAAAGGCTAATTGATGAGGATTTGATCCTCCTTCTTCTTTGAGTTCCACACACTTAGGCGGGTGCACCTAAAACATACTAAATCTGCATACATACATACTTTATCACTCAAACCTTTTATGCAGACATGAAAATCAGTGGATAGTTCTCAGACTTATAAGATATGGGAGTTCAACTCAACCAATCTTATGCAGGATCCCACCTACATGATCTGCTAAGAACTAGAAAAATGGCCAATGTGATAACAAGGATATTCACCCTTCTTCTCTTCAAACCCGGAGGCTCAGGCAGGCTAACCTATCAGATTCACTTCTATAAGGAATCACCAAACATAATTGCACTATTCAATGCAACTTGTATATATTTCTGCTCTTGAACAGGAAAGGGAAAATGGTTTGATTTTAAAGATTTGATGATGAAAACTATAGGACAAGAAAGGACCAGTGCCTTATCTATTGGGAAATAGAGTCAAATGAATACACATCTCCAGAAAACCCTCCGACTCCAAACATACAAAAACCAAGTGAAGTGCCTTACAAATCACTCTTCTCAATCCAATATCCAGACATCAAATTCATATGCAAATTTTGAACTCTCAGGTTTTACCTCTAAGAATTAATCTCTCCTTGAAAGAAACTCAGAGATAAACTCACAATTACCTTATAATTGGTGCATTAAAATGCCTTATAGATTAACACACAATAATTGAAACCAGACATACAAAGACATCAACAAATATATGAACAGGGATTCCATTGTTTTTTTAATTGAAGAATCATCTAATTCTGCATAATTACAAGACAAAGAACACAAAGAGATAAGACTCCATAGCCAAAATACTGCCCAACAACATGAATTTCAACCTCCTCTATTATAGTGGAGAAAAAACTAGATATAGGAGAAAGGAAAAAACAAAATTCCATCACCGACACCTGTCTATCCCCAGAAAATATCTGCAACTGTTCAAATAGAAACTACAAGAATCTGATTTGATCTGGACCCAAATGGTCTGCAAAAATAGAATCCTCATTCAGAGACCTCTCTGGCAATATATGATAGTCCATAGTTTGGACAAGATTTTCCCTCTGAATCTTCCATAATAAATTCCATCTCCCGTGCATATTTTCAGTTTTGAAGATTTGAAATATTTGTATTAATTCAATAGTTTGACTATTGAATAATATTTCAATTTATTGTTTTAATCTCATGGATTCAATAGCTTTTTAAAAATCATGTTAAAATCCCTTTTCAAAAATGACACGTGGCAGCCACTGATTGGCTTGTAGATCCATTGGGTGCCATGTGTCTGAGGTGACAAGTGGGCCAATGGCTTATTTGCTTAATGGTTAGATGGTGAGCATCTTTCCATTAAGCCAATAAGCAAAACCTTAGATCCTTTTGAAGTTGCACACTAGTTAACCCACTGCCTTTTGTGATGGATTTAATTGGTTATTTCAATTAATTCATTTTTCCTCACAATGCACCAACATGTGACACTTGTCGCAAGGGCTTATTTTCTTATAGGTTAGATGGTGTGCATCTTTCCATTAAGCCAATAAGCAAACCGTTGGATCTTGTGGAAGATGCACACTTTTTAACTCTGCCATTTGTGATGAATTTAATTAATTAATTAATTTTTCCTCACAATGCACCAGCATGTGACACTTGGCGCAAGGGCTTATTTTCTTGTAGGTTAGATGGTGTGCATCTTTCCATTAAGCCAATAAGCAAACCGTTGGATCTTGTGGAAGATGCACACTTTTTAACCAACTTGTTGAAAGAATTTCAAAAATTAAAAAAAATTATGAAATTTGCACATCTCACCAGAATGCGCCAAGTGTCACCCTCTGATTGGTCCACAGGTCCACTTGGCGCCACATGTCAATTTTTGATTGGTCCTTTTGAACTGCACTGCAATTGCACCACTTGGCACCTACTGGGCGCCACGTGGCGTCCTTTGATTTGCTGACTGCCAACTGGGCGCCACTTGTCATTTGTGCTTTTTCGTCCAAAATATGGGCCCCATTATGCACTAATTTTCCAACCCAAGAGACCCACTAAATGGCCTCTTGGTTCTTTCTTCACATTATAGTGTAAGTGCTTTAGTATATAAATACTAAAAACTTTCGAAGCACCATGCATGTGGGATATATCTCTATGCATTTTTTTTAACTTCTAAGAGTTTCCAGCAAGTGTTGCTCACCAATGGCATCATTTTATGGATTATAAATATATTCATTTGGCTCCATGTAGTTGGGCTCCCCTTCTTATGGATTCACTTTGCAATTTAGATCTCTAAAAAACTGTAAAAAACCTCCTCTTTGGCTGATTTCAACATGCTCTTTGCTGCTGTTTTTTCTCTTTGTTTTTCAAGCTTCTTGAAAGCTTCCAGTAGTTGCTGCTCATCTATGGAACCATTTCAATGTTGTTAAATACTTCCATATTGATCTATGGAGTTGGGCTCCCCTTCCTATGGATGCACATTTTCATTTTAGAAACTAAAAAGTATTTAAAAAACTATTTTCAAGCTTGCCGCAGGCTACTAGTCTGCTGGTTTGGTCTTTAAAACAAAATATATTAAAAGCCCTCTTTTGCTGGTTTCCATTTGCATTATAAAGTTTATAAAAAATAATGCAATCCTCCCTCCAAATAATTTCATTTATATACTCTGAATACTGGCGAACATTTTAAAAAACAACTTTCAAAGTTCTGCAAATCAACTTTATTATTGGCAAGTAGCCTCCAAATCAACCTTTGAAAACTAACTAAATAATGCTTTGCAACCATGGGGTCTGGATAGTACATTCTTCTCAAGCATATGAAACATTATCATTAACTAGAATGGCTTTGAAAACACTCGGGCTCAAAGATAATAATATGCAAAGTATACTAGTTCGTTATATCTGCAATCCGCAGAATTAAAACTTGTGCAAACCCTGCCAAAGGTGCCAATTAAAAAGTTGTCATATCACCACTTGAAGATCTGTCACTTGGTGAAATCATTCATTCATCCTCATTGAATACACATGCAAAATGGCTTGGCCGAATTCATCCTTAGGTACAAGATGTAACTGTTCAAACTTAGCAATTCAGAAAAATAGTGTAAGCGTAAAATGTTGAATCAACATAAACTTCATCCGGATCAATCATTGAATGATTAGCAATATATGCTCTGAGACTTCACCATCGGATCAATTAGTACACTTACATGCCATGAGAATGATTCCATGATTGGTTCTTGAAAACAAATCTCATAAAATGACCATTCAGTTTACTCCAATTCTGCTCTGTACTGCAAACTGCACAAACTGCCTCTCAATACTGACTTTGAAAACTCATCAACTGAAACCTTCATGAACTAGAATCTTGGGTATTTATTCAATCCCATAAAAGGAAAATGAATCCACAATTAGTTCACTTAGAAAATCATAAGGTGAAAAACCAACAAACACCAAAGTCAGCCTATTACAAACATTCTGGAATAAAATAGTGAAATATGCAGAAGTCTGGTTTAGAAATGGCTTAAGAAAGTGACTAGATGGATTGGTTAAAGTCTAGGAATCTTCAGGGAAGTACACCTCCAATTCTAAAATGAAAAAAAACTCTCAATTCTTCTTTACCTTTAATCAGGTGCAAACTGGGAGACCTCCAAGCAGGTTACTTGGAAAATTGCATTTCATCATTTGCCAAATTGATAGGAAATGCAAACGGAATGGGCTTAGCAAACTGACCAAAGGAACTTGTCGTGGCCTGAAGATGGAGACTCAAGAATTATTTGACCTCTGCAATGGAGTCCAAAAGGATTTTTTTCAAATAGGTCACTAGGTCAAAAGTTACAGTCAGTCAAACAGGGCTACTCAAAATTCTGATCAATTACACAATGCATGACAACAACAAACTACCAACTTTGAGGGGTTTGAAAACTAGTCAAAACATATCGAAATGACTTGGGATTTGAAACATAGGTTCTTTGATATGCATACTAAACATCCTCATAGTGGTGGGTCATGAAACATTTATGGGTGCAAGATATTCAAGGGTAAACTAGGCCAGTTACAACAGATTGACACTTAGGCATAAATGCAGATTTTGACAAGTGCCTAAAACAAGACATCACGAAATAACTTGAAACTTGAAAATAACGAACTGAGATGTCTTCAAATGTCAAAAAAAAGGTGATTATCACTTGAAATGCATGGTAGACCTCATAATTTCATCAGGGAAAATAGGCTCAAAAAGCATTTTAGGGGGTCAAAATGTGAAATTTTAACATGCTACTTTAAAAACCCTTACTGATTTTTTCAGTCCCAACACCTGGTATGGTAACTTGATGCACCGATGATATGTGGAGGGTACAACTTGCATCTCGTAGATCCATGGTCTTCCCAGTAACATGTTGTATCCCAATTCTAGGTCTAGGATTTGGAAGGGGGTGTTCTTGAAAATTGGGCCTATCTGGATTGGTAGTATGATAATACCTTTGGAAGACCTTTCTTCTTTATCTTAGGCTCTGATATTGATTCTCCTAGTGACATCAATACTGGATTCAGATTATCCCAAGTGTTTGATCACCTTCAAAGTACACATGTTTAATCCAGCCCCACCATCAATGAGGACTCTACGAATTGCATGTTTGTGAACTTGGATGAGAAAGTGTCAGGGATCATTATGCAAGCGTTTGTGTGGCACATCATGGTCTATGAAGGTTTCATGCTTGTTGGAAGCTATGTGGTTCACCATTGTTTGGAATCTTTCAGGGGTTATGTCCCTTAGGACAACTACATTTTGGAGCGCTTCGTCAAGAGCTTTCTTGTGCTGCGGGGATATGTGGAAAAAGGTCAAACATGGATATTTGGGCTAGAGTGCGCTTTAGCTGATCCATGAGTCTTGTCTATGGATCAGTGGTTGTAGGAGGGTTAATTGGTATAGAAGATGCAGAAGGAACTCGTTGCAAGATAAATTTTGTATGATGCGTGGTTACATCACATTTAGCACCTTGGTCTCTGATAGTAATAGTAGCCACATGGCTATCTAAAGGATTGATGCAGTTGATAGTGTTGTCACTGTTGGCATAAGTGTAATTTACTTTTTTTGACTATCCACCAGACCTAGAGGATTTCCCTTTATTGTGTCATTGAATATCGTATGATCAGTGGTGCCTTTTATTTGGGTGTTGGTGACATCGATGACCCCAATGTCAATCAGATCTTGGATGACATTTTTCAATCGATAACAGTTGGGTGTTTTGTGTCCCTTTACTCGATGAAATTCACAAAAATAATTATTTTTGTACCACTTTGGTTTGATTGCACCATGTTCATATTCTCTAATTTTAGGAAGAGTGATATTGTTGGATTGTATCAGCTTTCTTAAGGCTGATTCTATCGACTCTCCTAATGGTGTGTAATCTTGTTTTGGAAACAAAAACCGTAGTGGGCGGTATACCTGTGGTTTATTTTTTGACACAATGATCGCTTGGATAGGGGGTGGTTGGATATGAGTGTGTTCTTGTTGAGTGCGCACCATGGATTTTTGGTTAGCCATAGGTGCTCCTTGGAGTGACACTTTTGGTTGGGTGTAGTTGATCGTTTCTACATCAATGGAACCATCACTGGTGAAATTTTTGTTTTTGTTCCACCATTTAGCTTTATCTGTTGCAAATTTTTTTGTGTTCATCTGGGTAGGATCAGCAAGGATACCTCATTTGACCAGGTTTTTCTCACATTGAACTCCTCGTTCAATGATTTTCTTGAAGTTTGGAGCCACCTACAATTATTTTGTAAATGACATATTTGGTATTAGATTGTCAACGAACATGACTATGAGGTCTTGCTTGGGTACGCCATACACAATTCTGTTTGTAGTGTTTCTCCACCTTTGTAGGAATTTTACAAAGGACTCTCCATCTTTTTATTTAATGTCGCAGAGGTCCTTAGTGTTGACCTTGCGCTCGATGTTGTGATGGAAGTGAGCAATGAATTTTTTGGCTAAATCGCCCCAAGCTAGAATTCCATGAGGTAAGTGTAAGAACCATTCCATTGCTGGTCCGACTAAGGTTTGTGGGAATAGTCACATTAGGTATGTCTCTTCATGTGCAACCTTGATGCAACTAGCAAAGAATTCTTGGATATGGTCAACGCGGTTGGCGTTGCCCCTGTTTTTGTCAAATTTGGGTACCGAGAAGTGAGTTGGAAATGGAGACATGCGCAAAGAATGATCAAAGGGATGTGGTATAAATCCTCCACGGTGTAGGATTTGGTTTTCCCTTGATTCTGCATGTCCATCATTTGGGTTTGAAGACTCTGCACTTGTTGGATTAACATGTCTGCCTGAGATTCAATATTATTAGTGACATTGTACCTCTATGTTGTAGTAGGTATGAGGCTACGCCTTTGTGTCCCTTGAGTTGGGACACATGATCTAGTCCTTGGGACTTGATATTGGTTCCCCAACATGTGATTCTAATACTGGGGCATGTGATTGGCCCAAGATTGATTTTGTTGTATTTTTAGTTGGGGTTGTTGTTGGGGTTGGGTTTGTTGTTGCTGAAGATGGGTTTGCTTTTGTTGAAGCTGACATTGTTGTTGTTGCTGGGGTTGTTGTGGTCCTTGTAAGAGAAAAGGCGTAACCTTACGTGGGCATTGAATGAAAGTCAGACCTGCAAATATGGATCCCTGTGGGAGGGAGGTATTGAGCCCAAGGATTTTAGGGATTGACTGTAGTAACTGAACAACCACGAAAGGATTGTTGCTTGTTGGTGGGATTGAGGACATAGCATGAGATATTTCTAAAAAAGGCCATGAGGCCGAGGGTTGAGGAACACTAGTGACCATAGGTGCACTTAGTTGGGATCCTTTCATGCTTTGTGTGGAAGATGTGCTAGCTTGATTTGCGCATCTAGTCTGATTGGACATAATCTACGCTAATGTTATTGTCATCAAAGATGGAAATATTTGGGATATCACAGGTTCCATTTGAGAGGATCGAGTAGTGTTTTGACCTACAAGAGGGTTCTCAGGCCATATGGTTGACACATTGAATTTGATAGGGAGTTTTACTCCCTTCTTAATCAACATGGCTAAGAAACATTTAGGATTTCTCTCTACAATAATGTCAACAACCTATGTGGAATAGGTGTCTTGCTCTATGTCTTCGAGCTCCTCCTCTATGACATCATGGAACAATGTTGGTCTATGGGGATTCTCAATAAAAAGAGCAGGACTAGTATTTCTAGAAGGATTGTCCTCTCGCTCTTGTTCCCAAGGGGGAATTTGGTTGATACAGGACTCATCAGGTTGAGTTTTATTCTTCAACCTAGTGTAAGGCCCTCCATAAGGTGTGTGAGACATAGTGTTGTCCAAGTTTTGTGACTAAAACAAGTGATATAAAGCAAAAAGAAAAGGATAACCTTTCTAGGAGAGTCCAAGTTATGTTTGGACAAGGGTAATTATAAGGACAGATGTTGATTTATCTTGATCTCAAAGACTTGGATGTAAGAATAGGATTGTCGACTAATTCTTGGGACAAAGTCGCTGATGGAGATATGATGGTTTTGAGATAATGGGATTAAGATATTTTGAGTCTGAACTTTTGAACAAACAATATTTGGACAATAACCGTGCTTTCAAAGAATGAATGATCTTTAAAGTTTAGAGATTAAAACAATGTTCTTCACATTTTTATGGGATAGACACTAGTCTTTTATACAGAATGAGGAATATTTTCAAGGTTTTTAGGAAAAAATAGGTGTTTTAAAGTCTATGGTTAAGTGCAGAAAACCTCCACCAATTGCGGTAAAGTGACAGGTCAATTGTGGTAATCAATCGCTAATTTTGATAATTGAAAGGTCAAGTGCGGCAATAAAAAGGGTGATTGTGGCAGAATTCCATCAATTGCGGCAGGATGTAGGCAATTGCAACAAAGGGGAGACAGTCTAAAAAAAAAATTCAATTTGGCTTCACTGTCTAATAAAATTGATTTTCAAGAACAAGGCTTCTAATTTGCAGAATAGGTTTGATGTTGAGAGCCTATACTTTAGCACATTGGACTTGTTTTGATAGTTTTGATGTTTGTTTTGCATTTTGGATACTGATCAAATAACAAGCACAATGGACAATGTGTTTTTTAATCTAGCACGGGTTTTGATACAAGGACAAATAGATTAATCTAAGGTAAATTTGGCTTTCAAATACAATGTTATAGGCCCAATGCTTGAATGTTTGTTAGCTCACATAGCAAGTGTCACATTGCTAGGACACGAAGGTCCATGACATAGGTGCCCATATTTTTGTCATTGCCAGATATTGTTGTCGTGCTAGTGAAGATTTCTTTCACTAACACAATACCATGGAACACATATGTTGGGAATCTTGGGGGTAAATTCTACAACCCCTTGCACTATAATAAGGTATTTGTTGGGAGGTGAATCAGGTAGGTCTCTATTTGACAAGGTTGTAGTAGGGTCTATGGAGTCTATCCAATAGGTTTGTATGTGTGAGACTTACTTAAGAGCCTAGTTGACCATGCTGGCTACTTAGGGATATTCACCCGATCCAGGCTATCATCAACACACCTCACCCGAGCTTGGCTAGATATAAAACAAAACTTTGGATTATGTTTTTATATATACCAATCAGAAGGATTACCAGTTTAAGGTCATTCTCCGAGGAATAAGCGCATTCCCCATACATGCCTTTCTAAAAAGTATAAAGGTTTTTAATCTAACAGATTGTGCAAGCGCACCAAATACTTAAGACACAAGGTTAATCAATTAAACACCAAAGATTGAAATGTGAACTAAGTTAATCACCCATATAAGCACAAGTGTTCAAGTTTTAGAGCCCAAAGTAGGTGATGATTGATTGTCCAATTTTAAAAGCACCAAATTGAAAGATTTTTGTTGCCTTTGTTCAAATGTTAACCACCATGTCAATTTTAAGCACCAAATTGGAAAAGTGAGATTTGTGATGTTTGGCATACAATGTTCTTTTTAAGCACTAAAACGACAAATGAGTTAATGTTAGTTGCTTTGTTAAAATTTTCCTCGCCACAAGCTGTCAACAAATGTGATTAGTACCAAAAAGCGTCTAATTAAGAATTGAAGAATAACCCACAACTCTAGAATTTTTAAGACCGCTAAGACCAATTGTGACATTTTACTTAGCTATGAAATGTTTGATAGAATCTAGATATTTGTTGTACGCTTTGCTTTGATCTTCCACTGTGATGGCTAAGATGGATCTTTGTTATGTTTGGTAATTAGTGGTCCTTCTTATGGCCTCTCTTAGTCACCTAGTACCCAAGATCCATCTGATTACCCTTTTGGCCATTCATCATTGGTCAATTCTATAGAGAACAAAAGAAAACAATCAGATTATGACAGAAAATAGTGATTTTCAATTAGATTTGCAATACTTCTGTCAATTACGCTAATATTCTCTCGATTGCGTCAAAGTTCTATCAAATATAGTAATATTCTGTCAATTACAGTAAAGCACTTTTAACTGCGGCAGGATAATGTCGATTACAGCACAGATCATTCAATTGTGGTAAAATGGTGTCGATTGTGGCACAGATTAGTCAATTGTGACACAGAGAAAGAAAATAGAGTCTTGAGTAAAGACAGAAAACAATTGTGAAATCCTTAAAATGATTGCGGCTATAAACCAGATGATTGTGACAATCTTTTGTCAATTGCGGTAAAATACCAGCGATTGCAAAATTACAAGTATATCGAGAAAAATATGAAAAAGGAATTCTGCAGTCGTACGACCGAGGCCAAAATTTTTTGTGTTTCATCTGTAAGTGATATTTGGGCTGTTTGATTCACGTCAAGCTCACCAAAATGTCATGGTATCAAAATCTGTTATACCCTCACCAAGGGGGCTAGTAGCACCGATTTGCAAAGAAGGTTAAACAATCAAAAGATACTAATAACAAAACTACAAACAATAAAATAACAAGCAATAACGGAGGTACACAAATGAACCCAAACCAACAAGGCTTGAATCTTATATTGTCTCTCTCTACTCCTTCTGAAATAATGTTTATGTGATGCTCAGTATTGGTGTGGGAAGCGTCTATGACTTGGGAGCGTCGAGAATATGATATCAAATATGTGATCACAAGATGGCTTGATGCTTGGACCAATATGACAGAGTAATGGTGCACATGAGCTTGAAATATTGGATGCTTCAAATGGTTATGAAGGGTTGATTATATAGAAAATGAGAATGATGTGAATGGTTGAGATCAATCCCAGAGATAGGAGGATGAACGGTTGAGATCAAAGGGAACTCAAGAAGCCATCAGTAAACTCCACCTCTTCAGATAGAGTTTGGTTACCTTTTTGAACTGAAGAGGTGGGTGGAGTAACCCATGTAATCAGAGATCTGATAAAGAGTTATCTTTTTGAACACCAAGAAAGGATTAATTGAATATTTAATTTATTTTTATAATTAAAGTATTCAACATGTGAGATAATTGAATTCTTTTTGGATTTAGAATTGAATTGTTGAATGAAATTAAATTAATTTAATTGAAATTAACTTAATTAGAAGAATTAATTAATAAGTTTAAATCTTTTAAATTTAAATTTTAGGAAATTGAATTTAATTAATTAATGGAGATTAATCAATTAAGGTTAATTAATTAAATAAAATTAATTATTTAATTAATTTTAGGGATTTGATTAGATGATTTGGGGAATGAAATTAGAAGAAATTAGATGATTAATTAATGATTAAAAACCATTAATTAATAGATGAAAATTAGTGTTTGTAATGTAAGGTCGCAAGTATCGTTATATAGAACTTAAAGTAAATAAAAGACAAAATATATGTGAGGTAATATTTTAATTGAAAAAAAAATCTATTTTATCAAAAATTGAATATAGAAATTATTTTCTACTGCATAAAAAATTTGACCATTTCCAATATAATGATAATATTTTTTATCCTACCTTCAAATATGTATACCTAAAACAGATACATCAAAACTTATTTATAAATATTTTAAACTGTTTAAAATTATGATAGAGCACAAGAAGGGAATAAATGCATAGAGAGTTGGAGAAGATATGCAGAACATGGCAAAGGAGGCCACATAAAAAAATATATAAATTAATCAAAGAGAGAAAGTGTTGTGGTGAATAGAGGGAGAGTAATAGCTAGTAGAAATAAAAGAGTTTTGTATTAAATTTGTAGACTTTAGAATTGATAAGAGATGTGTGTCGAAAAGAAGAGAATTATAGTAGAAATTTGTAAATGGAAAGACAAATAAAGAATAGGGAGTGCAAAGGAAAGAGAATGTAGATATAATTGTGAAAAAAAAAGAATTTTTGGGGCAGAGCAAAGTCTCTCAAACAATAGAGTATGAATTATTTTGTGAAGACATTAATTTGAATTCAAGTTTTGAAATTGAATAAATTTCAATAGTGTTGTTTTATTTAAAATTTTATTTAGTTGTGTTGTGAGTGAAAAATTGAGCTGCCTGATAAGGATCCTTAATTTTGATGGATATTATTCAGGGCTTAATGGCTCAATAAAATATTAAACTAGTGTTATATTGTTGGTGGTTGTCTAAATCATTTGCCTCTCTCACACATACATCATTTTTCCTCTCTCACACATACATCCATACATGCTTACAACAACATATTGACATTTTTACCTCTTATGCAGGTTCAAGGTATCCCTTCAGAACCCAAATGATCCTATCTCTTCTTTTGTTCTCACCATTCCCATTCACCTCCTCTCTTGTTCCTTTGATGACTCATGTGGTTCTCTTTAACACACATCATCTTCTTTCCTCTTCCCATCTAATTATTAGAGTTTCCACTTTTGAAAACCTTTCTTATAGCTGCAATCTCTTTTCTTTTATCATGCTCAATGGAGTATTAAAAGCAGTGTTATAGTCTCAATTCTCTGCCACTCTCACTCACTCATACCTCTCTAGTATCTTAAAGCATATTAGTCCCTTTACCTCTTAATTATGCCAGCTCAAGATATCCCTTTTTACCCCAAATGATCCCTAGTTGTGAAGAAGTTGAAGACAATGATTTCTTGGACATTAAATTTGAGTTGCCTTCAAGAAAATCACCATTTTTAGGGATGAATTTCCACTAAAAAGTATCTTGTGCAATGATATTCCTTAGCTTTACTTTGTCAATGAAGAAACAACATGGTTTCCCTCACTCAGGTGTGAAAACTTATGATTCTTCAGCATCCATAGGTACATACTCAACATTGATGCTTAAACATGTTGAAACATTAGTATTCATACTTTCTCCACTTTAGTTGCGAAACCCAAATTTTGGGTGAGCAAAATATTTTGTGTGCAACATTCTCAATCATCAAAGGTGCTAATCTTGCGATGACTACACCATTTCTCTCTATTAAATTTACCTTTCTTTGGATCAATTTTTTTCGGTAAAGGTTGCCCATTTTTTAGGTAGTTGTTGAGGGGTAAAAACTTGAATGATGCTTGAGAATTTGTTCTTTTATGTGAGGAGCCAAATAAGTCAGGTTTTCTAGTACATATTACATTACTGCTTGAATATAAGTTACCAAATCAGGTATAGTTTCAAAAAAATTTAGATGAATGGAAATTGATGAACCTGATATTTCAAAGGTCCCCTTTATCACTTGGAGAAAGGGGAGTTGAATCAAATTTGAATTTTTTGTTAGCTTCAACCTACTTTGCACACCTCTACAAGTTCATGATTGAGAGGAAAAAAATCTACATCAATGGCTTTATCACCTTCTTGAAGGTATAGGAAATATATATAGATAGAAGCTATAGATATATGGGAAGAGAAACTACAGAAAAGTTGGGTGTACCTACCCCGGCTAGGTATCACACTTGTATTAGTGGCAAGGGTGGCTCTATAAAATGGGAACACCAAGAGGTTTTTTCTCTCAGAGCAAGGATAATATTGACATGGTTTCTTCAACAATTTCAAACTCTATGAAATTAACAAATCATTTGGACAATCAAAGACAATGGTTTTATGTGTCTTGGTTGTATTGACAAGCTAGTAGACTTGGCTAATTGTTTTGTAAAATGATTTACATTTTGAATAAGAATTTCAAGGAGTTTGTTTCCATAAATTTGATATTTGAATCTATTTGATTTGTTTCTATATATCAGATTTCTTGATTGTTTTGAAGTTATTTCTGGGGTTATTGAGGGGATTTACATCCCCTTATATCACACTCCCTACAATAGCATCTATAGTGGGGAGAATTATGACAAGAATGGAAAAAATAAGAATCGCCCTACTTTCAATAGGTTATTGAATGTTAGAATAGTCCCAAAGGATAACTGAGAGGGGGGGATGAATCAGTTATCAGTTACTTCAATCACTTTTTACTTCTTTAACATTAGTGCACAACAAAGTAAATGCATAATCAGATAACACAGTACTCAACACACAATTTGATTACGGGGAAACCAAATGGTAAAAACCCCGATGGGATTTAGCACCCACAATAAACTATACTTGTTTGTAGTAATCCCTGTTAGAAGATATTTCAACCCTGTTAGGAGTTGTACAATACAATGCAATAAGTATAGTGACCTGGTTAAGGGTCGTACCCTGTTAGGAGTCTTTTACTAGTAACCATGTTAGGGGTGGTGGACACACTGTCCAAAAGCTCACTGCTTGATGGTGAAGGCTACAACCTTCTAATTAATAGATATGCACTATATCTGATGATGAACTATAGAGTAGACCTGATTTCTTGATCAGTTTCAGTGTATTACAATCTTTCACTTCTTCTTCACATAGATCCTTGATGAATGAACCAAATATGATAATCTTCTCTGTACATCTTTCTTCACATTTTGTATCATTCACACTTGGTGTATCACAATTGAACTACTATAAGTATCATCTCCAAATTAGAAGGTCATGTCGGCTCTTAGAAATACTTCATCAATATATTAGTCAGCTTAACTAAGCATGCAAACAATATTAAGTCTTCGCAAGTCAATGCTGAACAGACACGACGCTTCACTGAGTCGGCCTCACCAAATTAATCATAACTTTGCAATCATCTTGAAACACATTTGGTGCCTTTGGATTTGTATCAACAACTCATAACTAAACATGAATATACACATGCATAATCTACTCTATACATCTTTCTTCACATTTTGTATCATTCACACTTGGTGTATCACAATTGAACTACTATAAGTATCTTCTCCAAATTAGAAGGTCACTTCGGCTCTTATAAATACTTCATCAATATCTTAGTCAGCTTAACTAAGCACACAAGCAATATTAAGTCCATGCAAGTCAATTCTGAACAGACATGACGCTTCACTGAGTTGGCCTCACCAAATTAATCATAACTTTGCAATCATCTTGAAACATGTTTGGCGCCTTTGGATTTGTATCAACAACTCATAACTAAACATGAATATAAACACGCATATCATGAAGATCGGTGCAACTCATGTAACACGATATATACATTGGCCCTAAACAGTTATGCTTCCAGAACTGTAACTGCTAATAACATAATTGCATAACTTTACTGAAACATCATATTTGGGTCTGTGTGTATGAACATAGCATAATAAACATGTCAACAACATGTATTTATCCATGCAAGTCTTCATGTCATCATACAGATAAGTTCATATAGAATTACTACTGTGTATTATATGTTGTCATCAATGACAAACATACAAATAATCAACTACTCAGAATCAAATCTCCAACAATCTCCCCCTTTGACATTGATGGCAAGATATGATATCAAAAATATCCTCTGTTCATGGTGTCCTTTTTCTTTTACAATATTCTCAATATCCTCATCAAAGATTCCTCTAAACTATCGCAGTTCCTCTATCTGAGTTTGTTGTTCCTTCTATATACTCCCCCAGAGTATATGCTCCCCCTTAGTACATTCTCCTCCTTACTATATACTCCCCCTTTGACATCAATGGAAAAGGGTGCCATAGTTCTTTAGACACAAGTACTACTCCAGAAGTAGAGTAGTCAACCATTCATCAGTCACATAATGACTAATGTCTTTGTGGCTTCTTCTACATAGACTTAGGAGAGGGAATTACTCCCAACTTCTCCCTAAGATACTCAAAAGTATCCTTTGATAAGGGCTTTGTGAAAATATCTACCAACTATTCTTTGGTGTTCACATAGTCCAATTTAACTTCTTTGTCTGCAACCTTTTCTCTTAAGAAATGGTATTTGATCTCTATGTGTTTTGTCTTTGCATGCATCACAGGGTTCTTAGACATGTTGATAGTGCTAGTATTATCACAATAAATAACAATAGGATAATCAACCTGAATGCCAAAGTATTTAACCATCTGCTTTATCCAAACCATGGTTGAACAATTCAGTGCTGCTGCTACATATTCAGCTTCTGCTGTTGACTGAGAAATACAGTTCTCCTTCTTGCTTGTCCAAGAAACCAACCTATCTCCAAGGAAAACTGCTCCTCCTGAAGTGCTCTTCCTGTCATCAATACAACCTGCCCAATCTGCATCTATATAAACATTAAGCTTTACATTCTCTAGTTTAGGATACCATAAGCCATAGTCTATAGTTCCCTTTAGATATCTAAATATCCTTTTTACTGCCATTAAGTGATTTTTCTTGGGTTTAGCTACAAATCTTCCAACAATGCCAACTGCATTAGATATGTCAGGTCTGGATTAAGTTAGATAAATGAGTTTACCAATCATAGATTTGTATAATGTCTTGTCAACTTCTACAGAGTCATCATCTTTTGAAAGCTTTCTTCCTTTTATCATGGGAGTGCATACTGGTTTACAATCTTCCATCTGAAAAGTCTTCAGTATTTCCTTCACATACTTAGACTGATTAATGAATATGCCTTTATCTGTTTGCTTTACATTTAATCCCAAAAATTATTTTATAGGACCAATCATGCTCATTTCAAATTCATTCTGCATTTCTTTTGCAAATGCTTTACTGAGGTTGTCATTACCTCCAAAGATAATGTCATCAACAAATATAGCAACTAACAATAATCCATCAGGTGTTTCTCTTGTGAATAGGTTATAATCTATTGCTCCTTTCTTGAATCCAATCTTGGTAAGATAAC
>MU228286.1:6880-22139 GCA_018584345.1 Thuja plicata | reverse complement strand
CAACTTCTTCTTGATCATCATTTCCTTCTTCGGCTTCATCCTCACTTTCGTTTCTAACATTAAGATTCATTCCTCTGTGAATCTCTTCTTGCAATGCTCGCACTTGTCTCTGGAGCTCTCTAACCTCGTATGTCACAATGCCAGCTCTTCCTCCACGTTCCCTTCATGGAGGCATTTTTGCGATGCGTGCTGAAACCCTAACCACGGTCCTGGTGCAAACTGCCTCACATTCGACGATCTATTTACACACTTAGGAACTTCTCACTCTGATACCACTTGATGAAGGGTGCTCCCCTTAATGCCACAAACACATAACATAAATAGAGAAGCAGCAGCAATTTGCAAGAATAGAAAATGGGCTTCTTATTATCTCCACAAATGTGGAATTATAAAATTTCAGAATTACAATATGCAAAGCCACATGGGCATTTCCCTTACAATATTTTGTAGGAAAAAGCCTCGAATTATTACCCAGATCTACCCAGAACTGCCCTAGACAACACTATGGGCCTTCTTTATATAGGTAATTTCCACCGCCTGAGAAGGTTCCAGAAATCTAGCCATTAAGGGCAACTACCCTTAGCATTTAATTATTTTTCACTTTTATTATAAAAGGGTCGGCTTTAAATATTTACAAAACATGAGATTAGGTAGCCCAACTTCCAGAAGCCATAACTTTTGAACCGTAGCTCCGATTGGCTATTATAACCACTTTTTAGAAAGGGGAGATCGTGATCTATAGTGCTTGATTGCGAAGCGCCATTCATCCAAGGGTTCGACCTCGATCTGGAGCCTCTAAGGTCCTAAAAATTGAGCTCAAAGATTTTGCACCCTAAAATCTCAACAGTAAATCCTTAATAACTTCGCCAATACAGATGATCTGGCAATGAAATTCAACTGGCATTCTTATATGACTAAGATGAACCTTCAACTGGAAAATTAGAACATTCTGAGTTCAAACGACCAACTTACTAAAAATAGTAAGTTTCCAAAAATAGAAGCTTTGTACAAAATAGCCCTTATTGAATAGAAAAACACATATTTTTGATGATCCAAGATTGCCCTTACACCCAGGATGCTCCTGCATCAGTGTTACTGTCATTTACTTTATGTTTTTAAGTTACAACATATTGGTTTTACTGTGGACACTATCGGTTGATGTTTAATGGATTAAATTTTAATCAAGTGAAAAAGTGATAGAAGTTTGTTAGTATTGATTCACCCCCCACCCCTCCCCTTAGTACCTAATGTTTCCAATTAACAAGGTAAGTTTTGTATTCTTGTAAAGATGCTTTGATATAATGGGATCTAGTAAAGACCGTTATCAACATGAATTTCACGTTTTGAACTTATACCTTTGAACCAACAACCCTTTAACAATTTCTTGATACCCTAAATTTGTATGAATTTGACCCAATCTGTGATTTTCAAAAAAAGTACTCTGAAAAGGGTATTTAAAACTGTCCTTAATATTTCCTGAAAAACTAGGGAGATACCCATTGTTTTGATTGGGTTTTTTGTATGTGCTAAAATGGAGTGGGTACGCATTATAGAACTCCTTGTACATGCTAATTGGAAAAGGGTTACACGCTACTTTAACCTTTGTAAGAATTACTCCAATGTTGAAATGTGTTAATACTCTTTTTAGATGCGTTACTTCTATGGCTAAAGGCATTGAAACTATGCTTTTAAGTGTTACAAGGGTCTTTGAGGGCATTATAAAGCTTTGTCCACGTGTCACAGGATGTATCATAAATTGTTGTTTTGTCATTTTGGTCCCAACGTGATTGATTAAAAATTTAAAATTGATTATCTGATCTTAATGGATGTTTCATGTTTGTAACCATGAATTTTCAACCATAATAATCACAAAACACTTGTACTTACCCTCAACCTGAAAATATAAAAGTGTATGATCGAGATCATTTTCACGGGGTATTTTTACAACAAATCAATCCAGACAAGCTACCTAAGGTCAATTTTGGCTTTTAAATGCGACTTTATAAGGTAGTCATTGCTAAATTAACTAGGTTTGGTTTAGGTTCAAAAACAAAAAATCAAATGAGTTAAACAAGGAGTACGTGGTCATGCAAGTGTGATTGAGACCAGCAGCCCTATGAGTCCAGGCATTTGATATTTTTTTCCCTCTAATTATTTAAACTTAAATGAGGTATTTCTTTATAGTGAGTGGAATATGGTGGCTTAACCTTGTACCCACTTTGGGTCATCCCTCTCACCGGCCTTGTTAAGGCACATTCTTGAGAGGTAGGCCCACTAAAGTCCTAGCATGTTAAATGAAAGAGAGAAATCAAATGAACACAAGTCTAGGAGTTTGATTCTCCAAAAGGTGAAGAACATGTCCCTATTTATTCACTTCACAAACACATTTAATATTGTTCTTTTCCGAGCCCTTTAATCTAGAGGGACTAGAGCACTTTTGGCTTTTTGATTCACCAAAAAGGTTAAGAGCATATACCTAGTAATTTCGTCCATAAACAAGAAGGATTTTGTTTATGTTTGGTAAATTTCTTAGCTTATCTTCTTCTCAAATTTGACACGTCTAGAAGTTTGATTCATGAAAAGGTGAAGAGTGTATCACTAATGTCTTACTTAAGATTCCAAATCACTTTTCTAATTATGCTAGGTTTTCAATTGAATGTCACAATTTAAACAAATACATAACGTTTTAGGCTTACCTTATCGTAGCTAGCAAAGGGATGGGCTGATTTTTGAATTTTCTCTTTGTTTTTACAACTTTTACTTACCAAAATCAATTGCTCCTACTCCTTAGTATCCCCTTTCACACATGTTAGCTCAACACACCAACAAGCCAAGGTAAAGAAAATTTTTAAGTTTTAGGATCTCTACAAATGTAATAGCACTCTTCATTTTTGTGTTTTTCAAATGCAGAAATCTCTCTTTCATTTATATTGAGAATGAGGCTAGGAGAGACGGGACATGTCTATTCATTATTATGAGATTAATATAATGACAATAGATTATGTATATATATAATATCTTTTAGTCATTATTATATTAATTTCTCCTATTAGTATTTTAGATATATATGTGTGTATATATATATATATATGTATGTATATGTGTGTGTATATATATATACACACATATATATACATATATACACACACACACACACATATATATATATATATATATGTATATATATATATATGTATATATATATAGTTTAGTCTCATAGTATTTATTTGACAAAAGCTAAAAAACATCAACATTCCCTCTTAGCTAGGGAGGATAAGCATAGGATATAATATTACATTAGCATAATATCAAGAATGACATGTTTAAGAATATCTTTGATCAAAAGATATTCCCTATTAGATATCATCTCATGATATCAGGAGTAATGACTTAGAATATCAAGTCACGTGATATTCATCAAGTACTCAAAATAATATAAAAAAGGAGATATCCCCTCAATATAATATCAGATTTTATAGAGATATCATCTCATGATATCAAGAGTAATAGCCACAGAATATCAAGTCACGTGATATTCACCAAGTACTCAAAACATGTCCATAGGTAATGTGCACATATATCCTCAATAATACTTACCACAAGAACATTCATGGTATGTTTAAGGAACTTAATCCACCATGCAAGATATAATTGAAGATATCATGATCTGTCTCAGACATCATAAGATGCCCATCACAATAGAAGGCCATGGTCTATTTAAGGAACTTAATCCACCATGCAAGATATCATCTATCATGATCTGTTTCAGACATGATAAGATGTATAGCACAATAGAAGGTCAAGTTATTGTAAGATCGTCACCTTCCAATAACTTTTACAAATACAAGTGATAATCATTTGGAAGTCATCACTTCCTTGTGATTTACACAGGGGGTAGGCCCAATAAAAACATGGATTCATACACATGACATCCACCATGCCTCAGTGCAGAGGGTGGAAACAAAGGATTTCACCTCAAACTTCTCTCGTAGAGAAGAACTCATTGAGAAGATATCAATCTGTTGATCTTTTCATCCAAGATTGCTTAAGATATACTGTCAGACTCCCTCTAAATCTGATATCAATCTTTTTACCTCCTCATCCAGAGTTACCTCTAAAGTGTCAAACTCCCTTTGAATCTGATATCAATCTTCTTTTCCTTCAAGAGCATCCCCGGAAAAGATCAAGGCAAATAGCTCTTATAGTACGTATAGAAATACAAATAAGAGAGAGACTATAATGAGTAGACAAACTAATACTCAAGTATAATAAATACTTATCTACACATCAACATCCTTGATAAAAGTTGCTCTAATGAGGTTCCATATGCAAAAAATCAGAAAACATCTATAAATATTGAGTTTTCCAAAGACCCTTTCCCACACCTATCTCTCCTCCTAACACCCTATTGACTTTGTGTTCCCTCACATTGAATAGTATTTTAACTTTCAGTGTCTAACACTTTGACAGTCCACTCATATCTCTGTAACTTTAAACAAAATACCCTTGAATTAGGGCCCAAAATCTATATCAACCCCTACAAAACTCTTCAAGTACTCCTTTGGCTTCTTTAAAATCTTCTACAATATACTTGATCTTATTCTTTGCACTTGGTGTGGAAAAAAGTCTGAAACACAACTTCACTCAATAGATTTCACATAAACCCATACATAGTCGGTCATAAATGTTGAACCCCACACTTTTTCTCCAATCACTCTAGTGAGATTCTTCGCAATTTTTTTATCGCCAACATATCCAAAATGCAGCAAAATCTAATGGTGTATTTATGAGATATGGTCCCTATACTACGATTGTATTTTCTGAGATAGTCACACATTCACCATCAACAAACTACTCTCTTACATTTTCAGCTTGGCTCTGATACCAGGTTAAGTTTTAGGGATAACTATAAATGTATTAACACTTTTTATATTTTCTATTTTTTTCAAATGCAGCAATCTCTCTTTTATTTATATTGAGAATGAGGCTAGGAGAGACATGTCCCTTCATGGGACATGTCTATTCATTATTATGAGATTAATATAATGAATTTTAATCCATCTGTCATGTGATTCCATTTAGTAGCAGGAATTAACTGATCTGTATTTTGGTCTTGTAAGAATCTTAGAATTCATTCAGTATTCCTCCTTGACATTCTTCACTTGCATCTCTTTCAACTATTTTGGGCCTTGTTCTAGGGAAATAGAGAGGTGTTAGTTGAGCACATTTATCTTTCATTCTTTGGATAGCTTCATCATGTTGACTAGTCCATGTAGGTGCATTTTTGCGCATAAGTTTGCTTAGAATTTCTCTATCTTCTACAAATTTTTTGTAAAATCTAGCAATGTAATTAACCAGACCAAGAAATTGTTGATATTCTTTATATTAGATACTAGAAGGAAAGTGTCGTAGGATAAAAACTTCTTTTGTGCTTCCATTCAATGAAAATAATTTATTCTTAACAAAAATGACATTTTTTGGGTTGAGGAAAAGACAATGTTGAAGGCAAAGTTGGAGGAATTAGCGCAAATGGTCTAGATGTTGTTTAGGACACTAAAAAAATATAAAGATATCATCAATATAAGGAATAATGAACTTGGAATGTCGGTGGAAGATAATATCCATGGTTTGTTGAAAGATGGATGGAGTTGTTTTGATCCCAAAAGGAAGAACATTCCATTGGTAAAGCCCCTCAGGAACTGAGAATGCTATCTTATAACAATCATCGAGATGAGCTAATATTTGCTAAAATCCCTTAGTAAGGTCAAATTTTGAATATATATTTGCTCCCTCAATTTTTTTGCCAAATGTGATCCTTGGAAGGAAGAGGATGGTTGTGTAGACACCTAAAATTGATCCAATGCATGAGAGAAATAATTTTACTTTCTTCTTAATTAATTGATTAATTTGTGTCATTCTTCTAATTCAAATTTAAAAATTAATATATCTCTCCCTTCTCATAATTAAATAATTTTTAGCTATCTAATTTTCTTCTAATATTAAATAAAATATTTAATTAATCAATTTCCTCCACTTTGATTAAATAATCATTATTATTTAATTAAATATATTCTTCTAATTTTTCTCATAATTAAATGATTATTTAATTAGTTAACTAAGACGTCTATATTTAAATAAGTTAATTAATTTATTTAATTATACATTTTCTTGAAGAAAGTAACCTCTTCTAAAAATAAATAAAATTTTTATTTTCTTTATTAATCTCAATATTTTATAATTAAATAAGTTATATAATTATTTATTTTTTTGGCAAAAACAACTTCCTTTAAAAATAAATAAAATCTTTATTTTATTTATTTATCTAAATCTTCTTCGAATTAAATAAGTTTTTTAATTTATTCAGTTATCCTTTTCTTGAAAAAAGAAAAATCTCTTCTAAATATAAATAAAATATTAATTATATATATTAAATCTCAAATCTTCTCCAATTACTCTCAGCAAAACTCTGTTATGTTTCTTCTGGATTTCAAAAAAACATATGACAGGGTGGAATGGAGCTTTATCTCCATGATGTTGGAGGCTTTTGGATTTACTAGTGTGTTCTGTAATTCTATCAATATGTTGCTTAATGATGCTTCTTCCCAGGTTGATGTTAATGGTTCCCTATCTGACTCCTTCCCCCTGGGTAGATCCATCAAGCAAGGTTGCCCCTTATCCCCTACCCTCTTTGTTATTTCCTCTGACGCCCCGTATTATCTCCTTAGGGATAACTCAATCTCCCCTATTGTCAAAGGCATATCTCTCCCTAATAATGAAGAACTTATAAACATCCAATTTGTTGATGATACTTATATTTTCTCTTTAGTCATTTCTGACAACTTTGATGCTCTACAAAAAAAACTTAGTCTTATTTGCACTATTTTTGGAGCTCGTTTATCCCACTCCAAGTCCATATGTCTTGGATCGGATGAACAGTCCCCTGATTGGTTTAAAAACTATTATTCTCAATCGGGAGGCCCGCATAAAATTGTGAGATATCTAGGAATACTTTTCTCCATAGATCCTTCCCTTAAGGATATGTGGTCTTGGGTTAAAGATAAGATCACTAAGAAGCTTGATAAGTGGCACAACATATCATTATCCTTGGCTAGCAGAGTTCAAGTCTGCCAAAAAATTCTTTCTTCCTACAATATCTACTCTTCCTCTGCCTGGGTGTTTAGTAATTACCAAATCTTGGAACTTCAAAAGGCCATAAGAAACTATCTCTGGTCTGGTGATAAAGGAAATAGAAAGAGGCATATGGTTAAATAGAACTATTGCCATACTAACAAACTCCTTGGGGGCTTAGGCTTGAAGGATCTTAAACTCCAAGGGATTTCCCTTGCAGCCAAGTGGATTTTTCACTCTATGGATGGTAATGATCCTTGGAAAATTCTTGTTAGGAACAATATAGAAAGAGGATTCCCCAAAAAAGCTAAATCTTGGAAGAATCTGCCTATTAGTGATCTAATTATTGGAAAATTTCCTATAGTTGTCCAAGGGTCTGTTGTATTTAGATCCATATGGAAAGCTTGGAATCACGTCTAGAATTATATTACTAACAAGGACTTCCATGATGATTATCAGTTGTACAGTGCAAGGTCCATTTGGTGGAACTTGCAATTATCTGGAAAACCCCTCGTCCTCTCCCAAAGCTGCTCTGCTAGATACTTGTCTAATAAAGGTATTTCCCAATTTGCTGACCTCTTTGAACATGACAGGATCATCAGCTGGGATGCTCTTAGAAGATTTTTTGATATCCCAGACTCCCACAAGAAAACCTATAATATGATTATCAAAGCTACCAAATACTTACCTACTACTTTTCATGTGGACTCTCAAAGATATTTGAATTGTAAATGGCCAGATGGGACCATTATATCCAAAATCAAAGCCAAAAACATTTACAATGTGATTGGATATAATGATGTTATCATTGACCATGTCAATTCTCTTTGGTACTCTACTCTTGATATATTCTCTTGGAAGAAATATTTTGATATATTGTGGAAAGGTTTTATTGACCCTAAGATTAAGTGTTTTAAATGGTTGTTGACTCTTGATAGACTCCCTATTAGAAAAGATAACATTGAGACTGATTACTGTAACTTGTGCAGACTACTGAAATATGGTATGCACATTCTCTTTGACTATATTTTTGCTAAAAAAATCTGGAATATGTTTGGCATTACTTATCCTATTAATTTTAATATTCTTGAAATTATTACTGGGCATACTGATGGGATTAAAAAGGATACTAACATATTCTGGAACATTCTTTCTTCCAATATTTTATGGCAGATTTGGATGTGTAGAAACAAGGAAAGGTATCAAAACAACCCCAGGATTCTTACTGTGTCTTTTCGTAGACTCATTTATTTTAAAATCTTCTTGCAGGTCCATACTACTATGCTGATTGAAAAGGAAAATCTCAAAAGGTTCTTAAGGATGGGATGTGCCACTTTCTTTGTCTTCGAGATGAAGGATGGTTATGAATGGAGGAAGAATATGGATAACCTATAGATGTTCAAGAGGACTTTCAAGAAGCTTATGTTGGAATTAATGGGAAGTGTGTACTAAGAGGGGAGGGGTGAATTAGCACCTCTAAAAATTTTGTATATTTTAACCTTTATCCTTTAAGTTATCAAATGTTTATCCAACCATCTATTCTATACTATCTTGATGTAAGATATATCAATTCATAAACTTAACCATACATGTGAACATTCATAGAAACATTCATGAAAGTAATTGACACATAACACAAGATATGATATCACATAAAACTCCTGTTAGGAAGTAAAAACTGCGGTGGGGATGGCACCCACAAATTCTTCACTATCTACAGATTGGAAGGGGTTGGTTAAAGCTTACAATTTGATCACTTCTGATGATCTACCCATTTAAGAGTATATGTGGAGACCTGTTAAAGTCTACTTAGTTAAGAGCTGTAGCAACACTATTGAGTGTGCACTCAGTTAAGAGATTTATAGTTGGACTGTTAAATCCACCTTCCTTGAAAGGATTTTTACACTTTGCTTCACTTGTTAGAATGAGAGAAAATTACAATTTGACCTGGTGTATGCAATCTCCTATTTCTGATTACAGATCCATTTAAGATTACATGAGTAAGTATATACCTAATGTGATTGAATAATACCTCTGATTCTCAGTAGTCTCTGTTCTTGGTTCTTGATAACCAAATTCACCTTTTGTTGTTTTGGTTCTTGAAACTTTCAATCTGATCCATAGATGTGCTCGTATGCTTCATTCATCCTATCATCCATTCTCACATCCCTCTCTCATGCATTCACATAATAAAGAATGATTAAATCATCTATTTATAAGATAGATTGACCTAATCAAGTTTCACATAAAACAGCATTAACTCTAAGATCGCAGGTTTACAACTTTACCTTGATCTCCTAGTCTATGTGTTTTAAATTAGTTAAATTGATTAAAGCACTTACATTCATGTTTTTTTTCCCTAAAGAAATAGTTTTAAAAACAAATCAAGACTCTATAAATAGAACATGACTATTTTATCTAACGTGGAAGTTAGATCCACTTTTTGCGGGTTGCAACTGACTTTCAGTTCCTGTCGGTCGGTTATGCTCTAAAGTCAGTTAGACTGATTCTCAGTGTTCCTACTTGAACTATATCTCAAGTTCCTCTTTGACTATTCTCTCAGTTTTCACTATGACCTGCTTGTCGGGTTCCACTTTCAGGTTCCTCTTTATCCTTTCCACTTCGCAATTTTGGTTTACACACACAATCGTGTCATCAGTTTTCTTTGTACTTAGCAGTTTTTGGTGATCTCTGATATCTGCATTTTTGGTTTTCTCTTTGTCATGTCTTTTGGTGTATGCTTACCAAAAGTGTTCTTTGCATACTAATAAAAAAATAATGTCATAAATCTCCCCCTTTGACATTAGTATCAAAAATTGATATGTGCAAAATACTAACAAAATGTTAAGTATGTACAACATAAATAATCCTTAGTCATATCCTTAATAATTTCATGACTCCCCCTATGTATATGTTGGTATATAATTATTTTCCCCTTTGTGTTACTTTTTGTAGTACTTTATAGCTTCCCTATTTGTACATATCATTATTTTCCCCCTTTTTTGATATTAAGGGCAAAGGTGTATACCTTATAGCTTATAAAAAATTTGAGAGTGTGAAGACTTCATGTCTTTCATCATCTTCTCCCATTGGTCCTTCAGGTTCTCTAGAGCCATGTGCTCAAGTGTGATCCTTGAGTATATCATAGATGTTGTATGCTACAGACATGTAGGGGGTGGCTATCAGTTGTCTTGATAAAGTGATGTGTTGTTGAAGCAATGTTAGATTTGGTAGAAGTTTAGCCTAGAGCTTGGTGACCTCTTCCCTGAATTGTGTTTCTACTTCCCACATTTCTTACCTTAACCTTTTTATCTTAATAATCTTCTCATAATGCAACTTAATTTCATTGTCTCCGATGGTTAAGATTTTACCACTATTAGCTAGATCGGAATCTAAATTTTCCATGTTATCACTATGCTCCTTAGTGAATTTCTCTAGTGTGCTTAATTGTTTTATCAAGGAAATAGCTTCAGCAATTATTGGATCTAATTCAATTATGAATTCTGAAATCTTTACCTTATTTACTACCACTTCTTGGCTAATCTTCTCAACTAGATTGTGTTGATATTTATATTCTTCTCTCTTTAATTGCCTTCTCTACATCAATGTTCTACATTGTAATGGCTTCGGTGAGAGTGGCTATTTGATGAAGAATCAGTTTAGTTTGATCAATATCAACATCGGGTACAATCTAGTGCAAGATGTCCCTAGTTTTTTTCTAGTACCATGAAGTCTCGGTGCTGCTTCCTCAGCTTCTCCTGTAATGCCTTCCTCTGGCATATTTCATCGTATTCTTTCAGTGCTTCATAATCAAGTGTAGTTGGGTCACATTTGGGTATCTCAATGATCTCATCGAGAGTGACTTCCAACTTACTCTTTTTGGATTTATTCTTCTTCTTCTGAGTTTCACTAGAATGTATAACCATAGCCAATTTCTCGACTTTGTCTATTGTGCTAGATGAAGCAACTTGTGGTGTTGCCTCTTTTTTTTGTTGTGCTTCATTGTCATCTTGTCGATTTAAAGTGGATGTCTCCACATCAACCTTTACATTGTCTGTAGCAACCTTTTCAGTTTCCTTAAGAGTGCCATCTTTAGGTTTATCTCCTTCGTTGGTGTCCTTATGCACTTCATCTATCTTTGTCTGTGCATCCTTATAGTTTGTGTCTCCATCTGTTTGCTTTGATTCTCCTTTTGTAACCTTGTCAATTTTGGTTACAATTTGAGTGTCTCTGATGTCCTTCTGATCATCGGTGTTGTATTTCTTTCCTTCATCCCCTGCATCCTCGGGAATGCTTGAATATTTTTCAGGTGACTTTTCTATTTCTTGAATTATATTGATGGCTTGCATCAATATTGGCATGTTGCCTGGTATTTTCACCTGTGAAGTATCAATTGTGTTTTCCTACTCGTCGATTGTGTCCTTGGTAGCAGTGACATCTTCATATTTTTGTGTTTAGTCTATTCGGTCATCAGTTATGTCAATGAATATGTTGTCCATTGAGGTGTCTGACCATATCTCATCTACAACTTCCATATTCTTGTTGTTGGTTGTTTCCATTTCTTCTTTATCTAACTCAACTGATGTGTCATCTTTGATTATTATTTGTTCTTGATTTTCCTGATTATCATCTTTCTGTTGTAGTTCTTTTTTGGGGCTAGCTTCCTCAATAGGTCTATTGAGTATTTTACTCCAAGTTTTGTGACTGTCTTTTTTAAGCTCTATAAACCTCCCTTCAATAAATTTTTAGGCTCTCAACTTGGGTCATAACTCCTTTTTATGGTTCTCCATCATCTCATCAATTTCTTCCCTCTTGGATTCAGGAGGCATAAGAGAAACAAGTACTCTTTCCCTTATCTCCTTCTCATTCTTTAATGCAAATGTCCATCTGGCATATAATCTGTCCAAGAGTTCCTTTGGTACATTATTACCTTCTAATTGAATTGGTACGTACTTGAATTTGTACATCTTTGCAATGATGGCATCTTCAACTTTGTTTTGATCTTCTGGAACCAGTTTTAGCCATCTTCTGATCTTATAATCTGTAATAGATTTTGAATTTGCAATAGATTTGCATACCTCATCAATGCTTTCTAGGACCTTTATCTTTTCTTCTTGTACACCTTCATCTTGTTCACTGTCCTCAATATCTTCTATAGTTCTCATGAGCTTCCTTCTCTTTGTTGGCCCTCTTTTTGGTGTAGTCGGTTTCCTCTTGTAAGTCCTTACTTGACCTTTCTTCAAGGGTGAAGGACTTGAGTCCTTCTCTATTTGGATTCTTGTCCTAGAAGTAGCGATGGTTCTTTCTTTCTTATCCAGTGGAGGAGATGGTGAATCTGACTTTGTGGCATCAGAGTTATTCTTTTGTGCAACTTCAGCGATGGGTGATTGGCCTTTGGTCTCTTCATCCTTGTCAGCTTCTTCTTCCTGTTCGGTTTCTTCTTCTATTATTGAGAGTATTTTCTTTAGATTCTTGACCATTTTATCCTTTTTCCTGTCAATTTTCTTTACAACCAATCCAGTTTTGATTCTTGATTTGGCCTCTTCATAAGTTCCAAACTTTTGGTTGTTTCTTGTCTAATGGTTCATTTATCAATGCATCGATTGCCTTGGATGCTTGATCAATATTTACCTCATATTATAGAGGTTGTAACCATGTTGTCATTAGTACAAAAGGTTTGATGTATGTGTGGTCGGTGTCAACCATAAAACATATATAATTTTTAAATTTCTCAATAAGTTGTTCAGGGGTCCTAACTATTTTCTGCATTTGGTCCTTGAATCCTGCAAAGTACTCATCCATGAGTGTTTCAAAGTTGTCTCCCAGTGATGTTATGTATTCACTGATTTTCATGGTGACCGGTTTTTTGGTATCCCATTTTACATCTCCTACTGATGGAAATGATTATTGAAAGTAAAATAAAATGCACATGATAAGTGATCCAAACTTACATGTATTTGTCTTAGCATTTCTTATTGTTCTCATGTTCTCTTCTAACTAGTTCAGTAGAAGTTCAGATAGATCCAACTAAGTTCCCTTCTTTAAAATCTTGTATGTTGTATCTACTGCACCGGATGCTATGTTGTTCATCCTGCTAGCTTGGAAGAATTTATAACCTAGAACACATGCTCCAAATTTAAGTTCATCATCAGTTATAGTAGATACCTTCAGTCCTCTGCCATCACATTTGGCTCCTGTTTTCTTCTCAATCTCAGCTTTGGGTGGGTTTTTAATGCCTTTACCTTCTTGGTTACAGGGTAACCGGTGACTGCATGGAAAACATCTCAGTTTTTCATTTTTGGCTCATCCAGCCATAGCTTTTGATTGTGCATTCAGATCAGTACTAACCAAATCCACTCAGTTTTGAATACCTTCAGGAACAATAGGGCATTAGTGAGCCCTTTCACCTCTATGTGTTTATGTTCATCTTTTAAGGATCCATCTTCATTACACTACTTGTAAACTTGTTCTACCTCTAATTTGTTGATTTATGCAATCTTACAGTGGATGTAAGCTTGCACATCTTTAATGAGAAAAACCCTAGCTGGTATTCGCGAGAATGCTCCCGCATTGTCAGGTTGGGATGCAACCTCAGGGAAAATCTTGTATTGTGGTTCCTCACATACAGAATTCTTGATGAGTTTAACCTCATCCTTCTTGATGTTCTTCTGTTTGGTGGTTCTTGAGGTCATGGTCATTGTTTCAGAGAATTTAGGGCTTTCTGAAAAATGTGTAAACAAAGTTCTCGGTTGTCGTAAAGGCTTATTGTTTACTCCTGTAGTGGTCACTGATCTGTTGGAGTGCTCTGGGTCGAGTTGAAGTCACTCTATGATGATTTTGTTGTTTGCTCAAAATTTTTCTCTCATCGCTCTAATCTGGTCATGGTGAAGAATAAAACCCTTCCATCACCCTTTTATAGTCATTTTCCCTAAAAGTGAGTCATTTATGCTCAACCACTCCTCGGTGTTTGAAGATGGATTTCGTCAGTCGGTTATGCTCTGAAGTCAGTTACACTAATTCTTGGTGTTCTTGCTTGAACTGTCTCTCGGGTTCCTCTTTGACTGTTCTCTTGGTTTACACTATGACCTTCTTGTCAGGTTCCACTGTCGGGTTCCTCTTTATCCTTTCCACTTTGTAATTTTGGTTTACACACAAAAATGTGTCGTCGGTTTTCTTTGTACTTAGCAATTTTTGATGATCTCTGATATCTGCATTTTTAGTTTTCTCTTTGTCCTATCTTTTGGTGTATACTTATCGAAAGAAATATTTGCATACTAATGACAAAATATTGTCATTAGCTTAACTAGGATGTTAAGAAAAATAAAAAGGACAAAAAGGACAAAAAGGACAAAATCTTTATGCTTGCTCAAATCTAGGAGAAGAAAAACACCATGTGGATGGAAGGAGCTATGGGGTGGACTGCATGGGTTGACACCCATGATGATCTCTTACATTACTCTTCTATTTTTCCTTTTTGTTACTTTATATGTGAATATATGATCTGTTAATACATTGATACTCTCGTTGTGAGACTTGGCCTCTCTCTATTGTACATTTCGATGTAGCTATTTTTTGTTACTGGTTATATTACTTTTGCGACCCCCTTATATTTAATATAAAAAAATATTGGCAAAACCCTAATTTGAGGGCAGAGAGGACATATTTTCTTTTTTGAAGAAAACAACTTCCTCTAAAATAAATTGTAGACACCCGAAAATGGACAGGCTTGCGAATTTACATTAAAACCACTAATTTTCATCTATTAATTAATGGTTTTTTAATCATTAATTAATATCTATTTTCCTCTAAATTCATTCCCCAAATCATCTAATAAAATTCCCAAAATTAATTAAATAATTAATTTTATTTAATTAATTAACCTTAATTGATTAATTACCATTAATTTAATTAATTAAATTCAATTTCCTATAGTTTAAATTCAAATATTTAAACTTACTAATTAAATTCTTCCCGTTAAATTAATTTAATTTCATTCAATAAGGAAATTCTAAATAAAAAAGAATTCAATTATCTCACATGTTGAAAACTTTAATTAAATAAATGAATTAAATATTCATTTATCTTCAAAGAGATAACTCTAATTAGATCACATGGGTTACTCCACCCATCT
>MU228285.1:1233164-1259684 GCA_018584345.1 Thuja plicata | reverse complement strand
CTCTACATCACAACAAATTATGCTTGAATCCTCAAATGAGAGATCAATGAAAAAATTGAATGGAAAATCAACCTCCACATGCAACTTCCAAACTTGATGGTCACTGATTTAACTGAAAATCACAGGTCCAAACACACCAAAAACTGTGTCAAAGGTATATTTCTCCAATTGCTAGTTTAAGGGCTATTTCAAAATTTTATGCTATGTGAATCGAAACAACTAGGTCGACACAAACATATCCCAAATAGATCAAACTTAGAGCCTCTAAAATCCAAATCATCAGTGCCAAATTGGAAGGTTTAGTGCCCAATTTTCAACTACTAGCAAATTTGACCAAATATACAACTAATAGACAAGAAATAATTGAAGATCAAACCCTATATCCATTTTGCAGGTTGGTGGTCTTCAACCAAACCTTGAAGTCATTGAAGACGATATTTTTCAAATGACACAAAAATAAGATGATCTTTGAAGAGTTTTTGGAGCGTTTCATTTTCAGCTTGCGGAGATCATGACAAAGTGAAGTTTAAAGTCATACCTCTCTCAGCCTTTTGGATTCCAATGTAGTAGCTATCAATCCAAAATTTCTTTCGCCGCAGAGATGCAAAAACCCCTCTCGGTGCTCTGGAACATAGAAATGACAACATTTTCTCTTTTTTTTTTGCCTTATATCCCGTTAACGTCGCAATTGCAACGTTGTTGGGTTATAATTGAAAAAAAAAGCCAAAAACACTTAACATCTGCCCCCCGTCGCAATTTCACCCCAAATGTATTAGTATCAAGATCTAATCTTCTAGATTAATAATCCTAACATAATATAGAAATGAGAAAGAAATGCATAGATTTGAATATGACAAAGAAAGCATACCAATCCCCCAAGGCTAAAGTATTCCTATCAACTCACAATCTGTAATTGCTACCCCATGATAATGTCCTTTGAATGCTTGAATGTGGAGAATAGTAGATCTAAAGAGAGTGCCTTGTTGCTTCAATGAAGATCCATAATAGATTGTCCTCAAATTGCTTGATTAAAATTATGATATGTCCTCCTAGCTTGTCCTTCTATATCATGCTCTTTCTTGTTTGCATCATTATTTCATCATGTCATCTCTCGTTTTTCTTTCATGATCAAATGAAGGCAAAAGAGAGTGTTTATATAGAGATCTCAATATAGGTCACCTAGGCAAATGCAAGGGACCCAAATTCAAATTTCACCTCAAACCATGGTCCAAATATAATAACCATCCAAGGAGGGGATATATTAATTCAAATATCAAAGAAAACACTTCCGCATCCAAGCCCGGGGACCTATTTTAAGTTTTGGACCCCGATAAGCTCCAGATTTGAAAGTGGAGACCAACACCCGATAGAGGTCTATGTTGACCTCACCCTTGACCTAGGTCAAGGTGAACCTCAACCCTGACCTAGGTTAGGGTCAACCTCAACCCTAACTTGAGGTTTTAGGCAGGTCACCAGAAAGTATCTATGGGATTCCTAGGTCAGCCGGGGACCTAGGAAGGTGAGGGAATATTCTAGAATGTTAAGAAGGCATAGAGGCCTAGAGAGAGAATGGGATGAGGCCTAGGAGGACCAATACATAGATCCTACCTAGAGAAAAGAGTCATGGAGAGGGAAATCTATGAGGATCCATAAGATCCTAACCCTAATTTCACCTAAACATGCAGAATCAAGCACAAATGTATCCTATATGCAAATCTAATATGCTAACATACTAAATGAGGGTGCTAAACCTATCAAAATAGAATTGCTTCCATTTTAAGATGATACATTTAGCCCCCAGTTTAGCTTAGATATGACACTACGTGAATATGCAAGCTAAAGTAAGAAAACATCATAAAGTATAAAAAGGATATAGCCAAGTCCTCAATGTAAAGATCCTAAAAGAAACTGTTAGTATCCACAAACTCTAGCACACAAGGTTAATAAAAATACATAGAGAACCTAAGTCTTACTATGATAATCTTGAGAAGTATATAGAGCCCCTTATGCCCCCCTGATTCGGCTTACTAATTCATGGAAGGTGAAATAGGGTGATAAGGTAATTTCTATACACTGAATATTCAATTTGTTGAAAAGTCTTTTCCTAAACTATTTAGAAGGGTCCCAAACCTTTTTAAACTGATTCAAGAGGTTAGCTATCTGAATCAAGATTCCAACACCTCTAACGGTATTGAAAATGGAGCTACCAAACTCAAGTTATAATGAAAAGAATAGATGTCTATCTAAATGCATATAAAGGGAAAATTTGAGTTTAACCTAAATAATTTCAAATGAAACCCTAATAAAACCCTAATTTATAGCTTATAAATAAGAGGAAGAGATACTTACCTCCTCATTCTTACCATTTATAGGATTTGAAAAGGAGATAGGATGCTGAAGAGAGGGGAATTTTGAGCGAGCTGCATGGAGGTCCTGAGAGAGTGCCTGGCCAGTAGACAACCATTGCCTAAGCTAAATTTCCTATTTCTAGTGCCTGTGATTGAAATTTTCATGGTTTTACAAGGTAGGTTGACCCTGGCCCAAAAAATTTGACCCTGACCTAGTTATGTGAACCTTGACCCACAAAGATCGACCCTGACTGGGAAGGTTCAGTCCTTTTTGGGGTGAATGTCGACCCTGACCCATGAAGGTTGACCCTGACCCAATAAGGTTGAACCTAACCCATAAAGGTTGAACTTGACCCAAAAAGGTTGACCTTGACTAGGTCAAGTGGGTACATTAGATGTTTGATGAAGAAGTTTTAATATGATTCATGTTTGTGCTTACAAGATCCAGTCTGTCTTTGAGAGCATCCCTTCCGAGGGTTACTACTGTCTGTTAGAGGGAGTATCTCCGAGCTACAAAAAGATGAGATAAAGTTATTGAGAGATGTGGGATTGTACTGGGTAGCAGTCCTACCACAGCTAAGGTTCCATCAGTCCATGATATCAACCATGATAGAGAGATGGGATGAGGATACTTTCTCCTTCCATCTTCCGTTAGGAGAGATCACGATCACGCTGGAGGATGTGTACAGGATCCTACGACTTCTAATCTAAGGCAAGCCTATCAGACCAAGAGTACCATGGGGTCCTCCCAATATTTATGAAAATATGGAGTATTGTTTGGGATGAGTACCATAGATGAGGACCCGATTGGATCATATTTCCCTAGCATCCATATAACAGGCCTGACACCTTTGGTACGAAGAGTGACGCTATGTATACTTTCTTTGGTTGTAGTTCCCAACATAAAGAGTATAGTATTTTTAGCACCATTCATCCATATCATACGTAGGATGGAGACTGATAGGGTCATCATCTCATGGGGCCGCAGCATGTTGGCTCATCTTTATCATGAGCTAAGTCAGTTAGTGAGATACCAGCAGGAGAGTCTTACGGTGTCTACCTTGCTACAGGTTTGGATGTTTGAGCATTACACATGTACATGACCATAGGGTACTCCTATGATGATATATGTGAGCACACTAAGAGCCTTTGTATATCCATTAGCAGATGTCTGGCAGCACAGAGATATCCTTTTTTGGAGGGTATACTTTGATTGTATATCAGGTATAGATGTGATATGGAGACCTTATTGTCAGATGATAGCATGGAAAAATACCTGACATCAGTTGAGACACTCACAACAACTCAAGCTGCTAGAAGGTCCTACCAATCATGTCATGATGCCATACTAATATGATAGGGTGATGAGACAGTTTGGTTTGATACAGGGGTTCCCTTAAATAGTACCTCAGTATGCCTATCTGATGAGATACTATCAGAGACCCAGTGCCATACACCGACCTAAAGTAGTTGATATTGTAGATAGTGAGACACATGAGACCGAGGATATAGAGGTAGCCCCTAAGATATCCTATGTAGGTGTTAGCAGAGAATATATCAGATACTAAAGTTTACAGGGGACCCATCCTATCTTCCCTAATGACTACCCCACGGGTGATCCAGGTCCTTCAGAGAGGAACCACCAAGGAGATGACATACTAGTAGGAGAGGAGGAGGATCAGAGAGATGAGGAGGAACCTCCCTTTGAGGGAGATCCCATGGAGGAGGAGAGAGAAGAGGAGAGAGTGGAGGAGAGAGTAGAGGAGATGCCCCCAGGCCACAGTACAGGGACCGGTGATCAGACATTATATGTTTCACCTTTGAGATCATGAAGACCTCCTTGAGAAAACATAGAGACACCACCACCTAGGCCTAGGCAAAGTGAGTGAGGAGAGAGTAGTCATTCCATGCCCCCACCATCTAGATCCTTTGGTGATACCCAGGCAGGAGATCCAGGTATGATACAATTTTTAGAATGTTTTAAATAGATATTTTGTCTAGAAGAAGTATTTAAAGAATCTTTACATTTGAATTTTGTAGCGAGCATAGAAGAGTGGAGGATTTTTGTATCTAAGGTTCTAAAGGATACATGTATATCCTACCAACTTCCAGCTAGCGAGAGAATCCCTTATAGGACAAAGGGATCCTGGAAGGCATGCATATATCTTCCTATGTGTACAATGAGAACTGAGGTTATGCAAAGAAAGAGAAGATAAATTGATGGCAATCTACAAAGAGCCCAGGAGCGGGTCCACAAGATGAGCATATCGAGGAGTCGCACATGGACTACCATTCTGAGATCCTTAGCCTCACACCACAGATCTGAGAGAGCTGGGAGCTATCGACCTTTAGAGCATAGAGATAGAGATTGATAGATATGGCACATGTGCCACCTATGTACCAAACTCAGAAGAAGTTTATTTATGAAGAAAACTTTGTCATTGAACAATTAGTTCTATGGTTGATTACCTTTATTTTCATCAATGCACAAAAAATAATACAAGAAAGAGGAAAGGAAAATATGTATGAATGTATTCTAATTTACATAACTTATAAAATAATTATTCTATAAGGAACACATACATACATAAAGGGAAATTAATTAGGAAAAATAACGTTTGAGATGCATAATATTAATAGGTTCCTTGAGAGGAACACCATTCATATCAGCAATTTTATAAGCACCTAAAGTAAAATCCTCAATTATCACAAAGGGTCCAAGCCAATTTAGACTAAATTTTACTTTCTCACCAGGTAAAGCATTCTCATTTCTTTGGTTTTCATATAAGACTAAATCACCTACCAAGAATGACCATTCAATCACCTTGTGATTAGATTGTTTCTGAAGTGATTTATGATAGGCCTTAATGTGTTCCAAAGCATTTATTCATTGTTCATCTAACATTTCTAATTCTTGTAATCATTGTTCCCAAAAAGTATCTCTGTCAATAATCCCATGAAATGAAACACACAAAGATGGTATTTCTAATTCCAAAGGCATAATTGCATCAGTACCATAAACAAGATTATCGGGTGAAGTGCATGTGGCCGTACGAACACTAGTCCTATAATCCCACAAAGCATAAGTAAGTTGTGTATGCCAATCTTTCGCATGTTTGTTAATTGTTTTCTTTAATATTTGATCAATAACCTTATTCGATGCTTTAGCTTAACCATTAGATTGAGGGTAGTAGGGAGTAGAAAATCTATGTTGTATACGATATTTCTCCATGAATTTTGTGACTTCTTTGTCCTTGAAGGAAGTGCCACTATCCAAAACTATCATTGAAGGAATACCAAATCGTGCTATAACATGGTTAAGGATGAAATCACATATAACATCTGCAGTAGTAGAATGAAGAGGGATAGCTTCTACCCATTTTGTAAAGTAATCTGTAGCTGTGAGAATGTACGTATGTCCTTGAGAAGAAGCCGGTGAGATTTTTCCAATAAGGTCAAAACCCCAAATGCTAAAAGGCCATGGAGAAACTTGATTACGAAGCTCATGAGCAAGAGCATGAATTAAATTACTAAGTTGTTGATACTGAGGACAGTTTTTGACAAATGTAAAGGAATCTTGCTCCATTGTTTGCTAGTAGTATCCCATTCTGAGAAGTTTATTGACTAAAGATTTCCCACCAAAATGTCCTCCACAAGAACCAGAATGAGCTTCTACTAAAGTTACAGGTACTTCAGTTTTGCTAAGACATCTTAATAGTAAACTATTGTAAGAACGTTTGTAAATTGTTTCCCCTAAAATAATATAATGGGATGCTAGTTTTATAATACGATTACGCTTGTTTCTTGTTGTTGATTCAGGAAAAGTATTATCTTTAAAAAAATGAAAGACATGTGAATACCATTCATCTAAATGCAAGTTACAACAATCAATAGTAACTTTATCAGAAATTGTAGGGGATTTAAGAGTGTGTATAGTAAATTGAAATTTTTTGTCATTGTTCTCAAGACAAACCGAAGAAGCCGCGCTTTCCATGGTGTTTGCGTGTCCATTATCTTTCCTAGGTAAAGTTTGAATTGTGTAAGAAGAGATTTGTGAAATAATATCTAGAGCCAAATCTTGATATTGCATCATCTTATCATTCTTAGTTTGATAACCTCCTTTGATTTGTTCCACAATCAGTTGTGAATCCCAGTAAATTTCTAAGTTTTTAATATGAAGGGATGAAGCTGCCCGTAAGCCAACTATAAGAGCTTCATACTCCGCAATTTTGTTAGTACAAGGAAAAGTTAATTTATATGACATAGGGATCAATTTTTTTGAGGGAGGGATCAAGATAATTCCCACCCCAGAACCTATCTTGCATCTAGAACCATCAAAATATAACTGCCAAACATCTTCTTGTTTGATTACAAATATATTCTCATCGGAGAATTCTACTAAGGTAAAGTTGTATTAGAATGAGGACAAGGAGCTTCAGCTAAATAATCAGTTAAATATTGTCCTTTAATTGACTTTTGAAGGATGAAATTGAGATCAATTTTTGTAAGCAACATTACCCACTTTGCTAATTGGCCAGAGAGATCAGCTTTTGAAAAAAGGTGTTTTAAAGGATCAAATTTAACAATCACATTGACTTCAACATTCAACAAGTAATGCCAGAGTTTTTGACAAGCATAAACTAAAGCCAATCATTGTCATTCTAGTTGATTATATCATGTTTCATAGTCCAACAAGGTTTGACTAATATAATATACTGGTCTTTCCTTTCCTTCATTGTCATGTTGAGCCAACAATGCACTCACTACATTGGAAGTAGCAGAAGTATATAGATAAAAGGGTTTATTGAATTGAGTAGGTTGTAATATAGGAGGATTAGCGAGATATTCCTTAAATTTCTCAAAAGATTTCTTACATTCCTGGTTCCAAGAAAAAGTGGTATCTTTTCTGAGTAAAGAAGTAAAAGGAATAGTCCTATTGGCTAGGTTAGAAACAAAGTGACGAATAGATTGTAGTTTACCTTGTAAACTATGTAATTGAGAGATATTCTTAGGAGGCATGTTAACAATAGTATCAATCTTCTCAGTATCAACTTCTATGCCTCGCTTAGAAATAATAAATCCTAATAATTTTCCAGAATCCACTCCAAAAGAACATTTCTTAGGATTTAACCTCATGTTGTAACTCCTAATTATTTCAAATATTTATCTTAAAATGAACACATGATATTCTCTTTGTATAGATTTTTCCAAGATATCATCCACATAATCTTCCAAAATCTTATGAATGTAATCATGAAAAATCAAAGTCATGACACGTTGATAGGTGGCTCCCGCATTTCTTAATCCAAAAGGCATCATGACCCAATAGAATGTCCCCCAAGGTGTAATAAATGCGGTCTTAAGTTGATCCTCAATAGGAATAAAAATTTGGTTATAACCCAAAAATCCATCCATAAAAGATAATAACGCATGACCTGCTGTTGAATCCACAGTCATGTCAATATTAGGTAGCGGGAAGTCATCTTTTAAGGATGCTTTATTTAAATCCTAAAAATTAGTGCACATTCTTATTTTATTTTCTCCCTTAGAAATAGCCACAATATTGTAAATCCATTCAGAATAATCAATAGAGCGGATGAATTCGGCACCTAATAATTTTTCAATTTCAGCTTTTAGCAGTAAAGCGATGCCCGGATTCATCTTACGAATCTTTTGTTTCATAGGTTTAGCATTGGGTTTAAGGACATTATTATGAGTGACAATCTTGGGGTCTATACTTGGCATATCCAAATATGTCTAAGCAAAGATATCTTTATATTCAAGCAAGAGAGAAACCAATTGGTCATGTTCATCTTGACTCAAACACTTTCCAATTTTGATTGTTTTTTCAACATCTTTCTCATCCACTTGAACATCAATGTTCTCAGTTATTAATAAATTACTTTGCATGGGAGAATCTAGTGGAAAAGGGGAAATATCTAATTCGTCATGTTCTCCAAAATAGGCTTCACTATTCATGCAATAATGCTTTCTCCTTTTATGATGAAATGTAGGTAGATCTTGATAGGCTCCTAAAAAATCAGCGAGGGCTTCATCCTCAGGAAAAATGTCCAAACTAGGCTTTTGATCCATGTCCAAGAGAAGTGGATTAACCAATTTCAAATGTACACCACAACTATGATTAAAATTAAGAGGAAAAGCTAATGGTTGCCTATAAGGATTGAATCCTAATCCATAAGTATAATCACAACCTTCATTATCTAGGGGTACTTGTATACCTTGTTCATACTCATCACAACCTTTCCCATTAAATCTTGATTTCATGAGTAAATGATAACCAGAACCATATCTATCGGCCATATCGGATTGAGTTAAAGGAGAAACATATGTCACAATGTCATAGCAATATGGTTTTATTGTCTTAATTGTTTCATTACGAGAAGCAGCAACAAATTTATTTTTTATTTCCTCAGAAAGCGGAGAAGGAATAAAAACTTGTTTTTCAAACTCAGTTTGTTCTTTCATAAATTCTAAATCTGAGACTTTATATTCTCCTAGGAAAGTAGGATTAAAATTGAATGTTCCCCAATCATCTTCCATCAGGGAAGAAGATGGAATCTCATCTTGTTTAACCTTAGGTGGTTTCTCAGGTTTTGCTACTGGTTGTATAGGCTCAGGAACCTTAGCATATTCTGCATTCAGGAAAGGATTTGGTGCATCATCCACATGTAGTGTGTACATCAGATTGTTATAAATGAACCTAACCTTGTGATGAAGAGTAGAAGGAACCACATGCATAGTATGTAACCAAGGTCTTCCTAATAAAAGGTTATAATTGAGTGGTCTGGGCATAACATGGATAGGAGTGTAGAGAAGCATATGACCAACTTTAATAGGTAGTGTAACAATACCCAAAGTTTTCTTTGCAATATTATCAAATCCATGAATAGGAATATTATCCGGTTGAATAGTTGTAAGATCAGCCTTAATTTCCCTAAGCATATCCATGCTACAAACATTAAGCCCAGATCCATTATCAATCAATGTTCTATGAATGATACTCTGATTAATAGAGACAACAACCATAAGAGCATCATATTGATTCTACACCTCAATAGTAGGTAAATCATCATCACAAAACACAATAGGAGGTACAAAAGGCATAGTATGCATGCACTCCAGAAATGAATTAATGTTCTCTTGATTTGGAAGCGTAGCGGGGAGAGTAGATAAAGATTTTTGTAATGCCTCATGATATGTAGGAGAAGTTTGAAGTAATTTGCATAAATATATCTTAGCCAGAGTAGCACGTAACTATTCCACTAAGTCATATTCCTTAAAGGAAGAAGGTAACCTAGGTGCTTGAGGAAGCAGGGGTTGAGAAGGAGGTAAAGTGACTGGGACGGTAGGTTGGGATCACCAAAATGTAAGATCTAAATTTGGATTGTAAAGGATCTCCTATGTAAGATTTGCATAATGATAATTGCATAAGGAAAGAGGTCCTAAGTCCAATTTCAGTCTCTTACATTTAATTATTATAATAAATAATGGAGGAAAGCTTGCAGAGCATAGTGGGATAAGATACCTACCTCATAACATGGTAGATCTGGAAAAACTCATTTTTGAGGTCTGTAGACTGTTTCTGGAAAAATTGAAGTATGATCTAGAACTGGAACGCAGAGACGAACAAAACCCAAAAATCTTTTCTTGATCCGACACCGTCTTGTGAAAAAGGTTGATCTTGACCCAAAAATGTCATCACTAACCCAATAATGTCAACCCTAACCTATGCTACCTCGACAGAAAATCTATTTTGAGATCTCGGTAGTTCGCTAAAAAGGGTATCCAAATCTGGCTGCAGATCCGCTGTTCTACACCTGTAACTCCTGAAAACAACACCTGAAAATATTTGAAAAGAGGGGTTTGGGGGTGGCTATATAGGGTTTTACCTTAGTCAAACCCCCATTTTGGTGATCTCCACCTCCATGAATAGCCGAATATAGAATGTATGTGTGTGTATATTTCTCTTTTGAAAAGAGTCTTTAAATATGCAATGTCAAGATCTAATATTCTAGATTAATAATCCTAACATAACATAGAAATGAGAAAGAAATGCATAGATTTGAATATGAAAAAGAAAGAATACCAAGCCCCCAAGGCTAAATTATTCCTATCAACTCACAATCCATAATTTCTACCCCATGATAATGTCCTTTGAATACTTGAATGTTGAGAATAGTAGATCTAAAGAGAGTGCCTTCTTGCTTCAATGAAGATCCATAATAGCTTGTCCTCAAAATGCTTGATTGAAATTATGATATTTCCACCTAGCTTGTCCTTCTATATCATCCTCTTTCTTTTTTTCATCATTATTTCATCATGTCATCTCCCGATTTTCTTTCATGATCAAATGAAGGCAAAAGAGAGTGTTTATATAGAGATCTCAATATAGGTCGCCTAGGGCAATGCAAGGGACCCAAATTCAAATTTCACCTTGAACCATGGTCCAATTAAAATCACCAAACAAGGAGGGGATATATTAATTCAAATATCAGAGAAAATACTTCCGCATCTGATCCCGGGGACCTATTTTAAGTTTTGGACCCCGATAAGCTCTAGATTTGAAAGCGGGGACCAACACCTGACAGAGGTCTATGTTGACCTCGCCCTTGACCTAGGTCAAGGTCGATCTCGAACCTAACCTAGGTCAAGGTTGACCTTGACCCTAACCTATGTTAGGGTCAACCTCGACCCTGACCTGAGGTTTCAGGCAGGTCACCAAAAAGTATCTATGGGATTCCTAGGTCAGCCGGTGACCTAGGAAGGTGAGGGAATATTCTAGAATGTTAAGAAGGCCTAGAGGAATAGAGAGAGAATGGGATGAGGCCTAGGAGGACCAATAAATAGATCCTACCTAGATAAAAGAGTCATGGAGAGGGAAATCTAGGAGGATCCACAAGATCCTAACCCTAATTTCACCTAAACATGCAGAGTCAAGCACAAATGAATCCTATATGCTAACATACTAAATGAGGGTGCTAAACCTATCAAAATGGAAGTGCTTCCATTTTAAGATGATACACTATATATATATGTATATATATATATGTATATGTATATGTATATATATATATGTATATATATATATATATCAAAATGTCTACAAAAGTGTGATCATGGGATCTTGAGAAAAATGTACATCATCGATATAGATGAATCATGTATACATCTATATCTTAAAAATTAGATTGGGATAAGATAGAGAAGGGAATATCAATACTAGCTCCCTCCCTCCCTCGGCATCTTGAGGTGCGGGTGGAGGAGGTGCATCTTCTCTAGGTGGAGGGCCCACTCCCTCAAATCTCGCTAAGTACTATGAATATGAAGGCACCTGCTCTGCCAAAGGCACAAATATGTTGTATGCTACCACATAGTAGGCTTCCCTACTAGTCTGATGGGTAAACTCATGCTGAAGGACACCACCATCGGCTATGAATCACTGGATCCTCTTGTCTCACTCTGTAATTATGCAATCTCTCTCTGAAATTTTAGACTACGCAAATTCCATCTGTAGTTGCAGCCCTTAGACCCATCCTCTCAAGGTATGAATCTTAAAACTCACTCATCACCCATGAGATCATGTTATACATCGCCCATCTTTGCATCTTCTCTACCCATGGGAGGGACATCAACTCCAACTGAACCTAAAGTCTCACCCTCTCCATGATGTTGCTGATACCCTGATGTTGGTTCCCTACTTGAACTAGAACCAAGAACCTCCTTTCTCTCCTCGACGCTGGAGCTCTCTATCCTATGCCTTCAACTCTCTCAGGGGCATCTTCCTCATCAATTTGTGGCACTCTCTCTACCAAATTAGTAAACCACAAGAATGAATTCTATGCAAAGTAATCCCCGTACTCTGGCATAACCCCTATATTTACAACATCATCCAAATAGTCCTAGGATAATCACCACATCTACGTGATATCCTATAATGAAAGTGAAGGATATATTATACGATCCCACCACTGTCGCTCCTCATCTACAAAATGAGCATATCTAGTAAACTCCTTTGATATGCTCTAAGGGAATCTATACCGCCTCAATACTCAGGAGACATCAAAACACACAATAATGGAAGAGGTCCTCCCAATGAATGGATGAGAAATAAATAAGTCTCTCCTTTGAGATCTCCAATCCCCCCAAGCCCCTATCCCCCAATATGGCCTCCAGGTCACTACACTTAGATCATCAAGATGATGCCTACAATAGTCAATCCCCAAGTGGGGTTGTGTAATAAAACTTGCATACCTATGTACAAATGACTAACTATCCTATTGTGAATCATCTATAACTGGCCTACTGATGGGAAAGTGCTCCCATGCCCATACATATAAAAATAGTACTTCTATGACCATACCCCTTGCACCTTGGAATACCACCTTGTGCATCTCATGGTACATTTTTTCAAGAAGGCGCTGACCCCAACCCAACTTCTCTAGCCTGGTGATAAGTCTCTCTAATACTTGGCCCCATCCACACAAAAAAACCTCTAACCTCTGTCGGCTATGGAAAAGAAACCAATGAAGCATGCCATAACTTAAGCAAGCAGAAATTGAGCCCCATATCTGATCACTATGTCATCCTAGGTGATATATCTGTCTAAGATGGTGTGATCATGAAACACTCAGATAAGCACCTGTATACCAAGCTATGGAGTCATGTCATACTCCACTCTCTCCCCAGAAAATGCAATCTAGAGGAACCTTTAGATGTCTTTGGGAGTGATGGTCATCTCCCCAGTAGGTAGGTGGAAATTATTATGCTCGTTGTGGAAATGGTCAAACAAAGCTATGATAAACCCATAATTAACACATATATCAGATATATCAATCAACAATCTATTCCCACACTCTCCAATGTGACCTCTATGGGCATCTAAAAAATTCCTCACTAACCTCATGGTCGGTGGGTAGATCGATCAGAACTATATATCAAGAAGTTACACTTGCAAAAATAAAAACAATGGGAAAACATCAGTAAAAAATCAAAATCAAGCTAAACATCCTGAATAAATGAACGATGACTGTTAGATAAGCTATAAAACATGCAAAGGAATCAAAATAAATTATAAAAGAAGATGAATTTTGGCAACCAGACATAAAAAAAGACTCATTATTTCCCATACGATAAAGTACAGACAACATCACTAGCATAAGAACTTATACAATCAAAGATCACGACCCATACAAATTTTTTTTCTAATACGACTAAAGGTATAGTGATAGACGATATTCAATACTTTCAAGAAGAAACTCATACGAGTCAAGGGTGCTTCCTAGATGACAAAAATAATAGGCCGATATGACAAAAAATATTTGGGCATTCTATCGTTCAAAATTACTCGCCGGACCATACGACGAAATGACTCCCACGGTTTGAAAATGATTCAAATGTCTAAAAATTCACAAGAATGGAATCAATAAGAAGGTTTTTCAACTACTTACTGGAGGCAGATAGTTCCAGGGTCAATTGTGCTTCCTAATGCGCTCGAAGTGATGATTTTATAATGGGGCCACTATTTTTACTCAAAGAAGGTTTTTAAAATTTTAAAAGCGGAGTGAAAATGAAATGAAATGACCCTTTTGGCCCTTATATAGGTTTTTGACCTAATTTTCAACTTGCTCTAATGGATGTGAAAATTGCACCCTTAGTTAATTGGATAGTCCCGAATACATTTTTTGGGATTGAAATCAAAATCGAAATCGAAATCTAATGTCATTTTGCTAGTAAAAAATGAAAGTTAACCTATTAATCTAATGTAGTTGACCGCTTACGCTATTGTCGCCAAATTTCTCCTCAATTTCATTCCTCATCAACTGAACCAAGCATCCTCTAGTTCAATCCAAGAGAGTCAACCTTGGTCAACCCTAGTCAACTCTCAATCAAAATTAGTCAACCAGACCTCAAATTAAGATTAAATCCAGTCCTTCATCATCTGTTACCTTATTGTGATCAATCTGATTAAATTGATGCTTTCTATTCATAAAATATCAGTCGCAATCACACTTTTCGCCCTAGCAACATTTCAATTTTGATCCAGAGGGGGCAACATCAATATATCAATAATTTGAATTAATCAACAAGATTTATTGCTAGGGGCATCAGAGCTCCATATCAAATCAAGATTATTTCCGCACAAGTGATTTCATCGCCTCACATCAAGTAACTTTGACAGACATCTAACCCAATTGAAACTCTAGGGGCATATCACTTTCATCACATCACATCAATCTACTAGTGCCTGATAATTAGGTGATTGGCTTAATCAAGACAAATTTCAAGTCAATTATCCTGAGCAATCGATCAAATGGAAATTTATCTCATCACACCACATCAGGTTGATTAATCATTCAAACCAATCCAAAAATTGGGAAATCTACTTTGAGACAGATATTTAGTTTCATCACTTCAAATCAAGATAAATATTCATATCTCCCATCTAGTATTCACTCATTTAAGTCTAGAGATGATATCTTGAATGTTCAATTGATCTTCATTCAACCAAGTTAGGAATTGGTTCTATTTTATGGGGCAGTTTCATCGCTTCACATCAAGCTATTCTCGATCTATCATCAAATGTTCTTTGAATCAACATACTGCTCGCACATTGATTCAAAGAGGGGAAAATGTAATCACCTAAAACATTTCTAATACACCTATAGCCCCTGATTTAATTAATTGGTCTTAAAAATCCTAAAATCTAAAGGCCTTCAATACTAGACCTTAATTGTACAATCAAATCCTAATAATCTCTCTTGCATAATTAAACCAAATTTTTGAATCAAATCATCAATTTAATCTTAATTAAAGCTTGAAAAATCAATCAATCACTATACATTGCACACTTAAATAAAATTTCTTGCAATTTTATTAAGTGAACCCATTCACACATGGGTGTTCACACTTAATCTTGATTAAAAGATGATTAAAAGAGGGTTTTACCAAATTTGTCCTCATCCTCCCTCAATAAACACAACTTTGAACAATTAGTAATATCTCACATGGATTAAGATAACATGGATTGAAGGAGATTGCACCTCAACCTCCCTTCGTGGCTAAACCTCAGTCATCCATCCTTTAGAGGTTTCGATAAAAGAGATAACTTTCCTTGTTGAAAAGGAGGAAAATTATGGAAGTAGGGTCATAATGTCATTTTGATTCTAGGTTTTACTCATATTGTAGAAGTGCATTTTCAAGCTAGCTTAGTACTTACATCTTGTTCTTAGATGGTTGAATCCTAGATTCAATTTCTTAGCATGTTGTTGCATATTGTTAGATTAAACTCATGTTATCTCATGTATTTAGCTTAGTGGCATTTTGCATAATATTTTCATGATCTTGAGGGAAAAGTATGCAAGTTCATGCATCATGCCCACTTTTGAATCTTCCATTTTGGATTTGTTTAGTCACTAATTCCAATGCCAATTTTATGAGCATCTATTGAGAAACAAACTCACTTCATCTAGGAAGCAATAAGAAAATTTATGGGGTTATTGCATAATGATAGAGTTCAATTTTATGATCACTAAAACCCTAAGATAATGGTTTATTAAGTGTTTGGTTGTTTTTAGGTTGAATACCACATTTACACCACACATCTTTGATAGCCATCGTGGGGCCAAACTGGTTTTAAGCCCCAAATTCATGATATTTTTTGACCCTTTTACAAAATTTCTCTGATTGTCGTACGACCCGTCTTACCTACTCGGATGACAAACTAGTTACCAGTATTTTGTCATTTCAAGGAATATATTGTCGTACGAGTATGCAAATCAAATGATTTAATAAGCTTTCATGTAATCTTAGTGATCTTACAGATGTAATAAGTCCAATTTGTAACCTTTATCCAACAACTGTCCAATACGAAATAAATTATGAATTAAACCTTTAAAATACAGGATATTATCAAGACTATTCTACCATCAAGAGTGATAGATCCTTTTCCTTTAGTGAAACAAGGAGAATTGTTACCAAATCTAACACCACCACCATCAGAGTCTTAAAGCTTCACAAACTTATCCTTATCACCAGTCATGTGATGTGAGAACCCACTATCAATGAACCATTCATCTCTTTTAAAAACTCACAAAACCAATTCTTTTTATTCATTAGGATTATCTTCTTTAATAGAAATAAACACAATTTCATCCTCACTAGCAAAAGAATCATAATCAGTCACACCTTCTTCTGCAAGATAAAATCTCTTATGACTCTTGGAATGATATTTATTAGACTTATCTCTACTATCCTTAGAGTTTTTGTTTGGACATCTAGATACAATATGACCAATATTATTACAATTGAAGTATTTCAAAGGTAACTTTCCTTCATACTTACCAGAGCCCTTAGGTAGTCTTCTTGTAGTCAAAGGTTCAATTTTATAAATTTTCCTCTCTTCCTCCATGATTTCTTCCCAATCTTTATCATAGTGTTTGAATTTATATTTGTAGAGCTTTCTCCCCAGTCATACTTAGTCACACTAGATTTAAGTGTAGTCTAAACTTTCAAAAGTTCCTTACTAAGAGTATTCATCTCGTAGATGCAAAGTGTACCTTCCAAAGGTTCTCTAGAAATATCTCTTATAGTTCTCAATTCCTTAATAGAAATAACTTTTTCACTGTAACATGCAGGAAAACATCTCATAATATTTTATATAACTTTATTGTGTGTAAAAGTAACATGAGGACATCTGATTTCAAAAACTAGATCATTTACTCTCTAAAAATAGACTGAGGCAATTTCACCTTCACTCATTTCATGTATTCATATTTTTCTTTTAATCCCTGCAACTTAGCTTTCTTAACATATGTATCACCTTCATAAATAGTTTCTAGTTTCTTCCATACCTCATGTGTAGTCCTTAATCCATAAATGTGAGAATATTATAAATCACATAAGGCACTAATAAAGGTCTCTCTTGCTCACATGTTCTCCTTGAATTTCTTCTTTTCATCTGCAATATAATTTGTTAGATCATTTGGAATAGCATAAGGCTTCTCAGTAATCTACTAGTATTAATCTTTTGTTCCCATTCATATCAAGTAGGTAGTCATCTGATCCTTCCAAATCAGGTAGGAAGCAAGCACAACTAAGGGGGGGTGATAATACTTAAAGCATGAGAAGTTTCCATTAGTATTCAAGAAAACATTTTTGGTTGGTCGGTCAATATTCATCGAGAAACATCACTCACTGAGAAAAAGTGATTACCGAGTGCAATAATTACCAAGTGTAGTGGTCACCTAAATGATTTGAACACTGAGAAGTATATAAACCGAGCAAAGACACAATCAATCAACTAGTGTATAGAGACGCAGCCGAGCACTAGTATACAGAGACATCACTGAGCACCAGTCTACACTGAGAAACAACATTTCACCGGGAAAAGCGGATCTGAAACAAAATATTAGCTAAAGCACTATTGCCCCACTTTTGTTCCACATACCTTTTAGAAAAAAGTGAGTGTTTAATGTATAGTAGTGGTCTTGATAGCTTCTTGTTGGTCATGATTCTAAGTCTAGAAATATTTCCCTTAGGCTAGGGAGCCTTTACCAAATTTTTCCCAATTGCCTTCTCTTTTGTAAGCCAAAGGGAATCTGTATCTGAGTTCATGTATTCTTCGGGTAGGTTAAGTTCCAATCTGATAAAGGCTGTGGTTTGAAGATTTCTAATATTAGTATTACACACAATGGAATTATGTATCCGTAATTCTTCATTTTGCAGCTTGGCGGAGAATCAGGCTCGAGCTTCTCCACTGGAAAAAAAGTATCAACATAGTGCATCTTCCACCGATGATTACTAAGTGACGTCTCAACAAGAAACACAGTGCTAAAATGGTTCCTTTAGGCTTAAGAAGGGCTGTTGTGTCTGGATTACACCTCTACAAGCCAAAGGGAATGATTCAATAGAAAGAAATTGTGGAAATAAGCCAAAGGAAGAAAAGCAGAAAATGGCTTCTCCTCTACTCCTACAGGCAGGTTTTAATCCACAGAGTATGTTTTCCGCTGAACCATTTGAATGAAGTGATTTTGAGGAAGAAACTATCTCATAAAGTATCTGAGATATAAAGAAGGCGGATGAAATTGACACATGCCATTTTGACATCTTGATAAACCAAATTTCTCCCTTAGCAGACTTCTGAACTGAGAGCACTCCAAACGCACTTCTCTGCCAAAGGAGAAGCGGAAAAGTGATTTTTTGCTACCTCAAAAAAGTTACCGTTGCGGTTACTAAAAGTGAAAAGACATTTCTTAACGGCCTGTAAAAGCAAGGTAATTAATTCAAATAAATCCATTTTACTTCATAACAGGCTTTTTCATTAATTTTGGGATCTCTTCATTCGTGTGGCGTGGGAAGTCGGCCATTAACGGTAAGAATTCAAAAGTTATAAAATCAGTTGAAAGTTGCGAATAAGAGCCACCATTTACTCACCAAATTTCTTTGAATTTGAAGTCTCGTATTTTAGCTATCCTTTGCTCCCGCATCCCTAAGAGATACTTCTAATTTCCAAATAAGAGTCATCAGAAGCATGGCTTCCAAATTCATGGGATTCGATGGAATGAGAGGCATTACTTCTGAATGGTATAAGATTTTGGATACATCTCTAAAGTTATTTGACATGCAAAACTTCTAGAATAGATTAAAAGTGGACCAGATACATCCTATTATGGAGAAGTTGAAGGAGAGTGGATTAGTTGAGGCCACAAGTTTTCCTGTGGTTGTTCAAGCCCTAGAATTAATCCAAGAATGCATTATTTGATACAACCCAGACACTAGGAAAATTCTCTTGCTTAATGATACAGTGTTGTTTTCTATTGATAGAGAATTGGTCTAGAACTTGCTTCACATCCTAGAGAAAGTTGAGTATTCAAAAATGACATACAGTCGAGTGGTGACTGAATATATTGCTAAAGAGTTAGTTTGGAAGAAAGAGATGATGAAAGCATGGTTTCAAGAACCCAAGAGCACCAAAGGGAAGCTGTCAAAGACATTATATGGCACTAATATGAAGCCAAAGCTTGTTGACATCTTGGTGTTACTCCATAGGATCAGAGGTGAGAGTGAGTCACTCAATTTTGTCAACCATCACTTCTTCTTGGTTTAGGTAATCTGTTCACAGCATCACTTCATAGATTGGGCGCTTATCGTAAGTGAGAATCTCACAGAGGCCCTAGATAGAGCTAAACACCAAAATGAATTTTACTTCTCTTCAGTCCTCTTATACATTTTGGCTACACTCCAAATTTGGCTAGGTCTTCCCAGATTAGAGGAATTCCCTGATGATGTCAAGAGTTATGAATTTTTCCCCTCTATGCAATTACATAATAGTTATGCTGAGTATCATCAAGTTAATGATGCATTCACAATGAGATTGTGTAGGGAGTTACAAGGTTGTCTAGAGAGGAGATTCTCCCCTGAAGCCATGGCTTTCATCAGCCAATTTGGATGCTATTTCATTCAATTTAGAGGTTTCTCATATCTTTGTCTTGCAAGTTTTGATGATTTCCCTTTGAAGCTGCCCAGGTATCCTACTGATATGATCATGCTGATCGAAGTAATGAGGCAAGAACTCTAGGTGAACTTACTCTATGCTGAGGCTAAGAAGAAGGGATATGATTTCCCCATGACCATTGGAGCTTATAACTGTGCATCCCAGTCAGAGGAAAAAAATGTTCTCAAGACATTCTCAAAGAAGTTTTCTTTGGAAACCTACGATGTCTTGAGACCACAATATGACCTTGTGAACTATGCCAGGGATGTATTGCAAATGAGCCATGCAATTCATCATGTACATGATATTGAAGACTACTGGGCAAATTGTAATGATGATTTAGAAAGAAGAGAGATTCTATGCCTGGTTAACTATCGAACAAATCAAGAGGTTCAATATTAACATTGCAGTAGAGGGGCTAGAGGATGATGGCAATCATATGTATGATGATACATATCTAGAGGAGATAAAGCTCACTCCTGTCAGTTCTGAACCCATACTGAACCAAGCCATTAGTGACTTGCCGACTCTAATGGGGGATATCTTCAAAAGAATAAAACAATGGGTCAAATAGACTGTAGGCCGAAGGAAGAGATCAGAAAGGAAGCCTCCTACTTAGCAAACCCTAGGAAAGGATACTACTGGTACTGAAACCACTTTGTAGGTAACAATGGCAACCATTACTAAAGGATCAACCTAGCCGGTGGGAGGAGGTGATGAGCCTCCTGAGAAAACAATCACATTGGAAAAGACTTGTGGAGAAGGTCCACTCCCAAATATTGGAATATTAAAGGAGCTCACCAAGGATGCAGAACCAGGGAAGTTGGTAAAAGCAATTGTAGTAGATGTACCAATTGACACCTCAACCCAGGATTCTCCCAGGAGAGGGTCTCCAGTCATAGTGGAAGTAGGTGAAGACACTCCTTCAACCACAGAATCAGAAGGAGAAGCTAGGAAGAATCAGAGGGTCACTTCAATAGCCAAGTTGGTGTCCTCTTCTCCTACTTTGGTAAATCCATTTGTTTTGAGACCAAAGGCTACACCTCCAGTCATCAAGAAATTTTTCATTAAGGAGTTGGTTTCTGCCAACAAAGTTACTAGCACAGATTCATAGATAGAACATACTCTGGTACATAAGAGGAAGAGGGCAGAAGAAGGGGCTTCTAGTAAAGACACTCTATCATGAGCCTTTCAGCCCAAAGCCTCTATGAGAAAACAAAAAAAAGTGAAGACAATGTCTACCCTCGGTTGTGATCCTGAGACTGGGCACTTCACCATGGAAGTGGCTAAGCCAACTAAGGAAGGTAAATTCAAAGATATGTCTACTTCAGAGTTTCAGTTGCAGTCATTTGACGTGGGTTTTTCTCATCATGACACCAAGGTGGATTGGTGGAAATCTACCAATGTAGTGATAGAAGAAGAGCTCAAGGAGCTCAAGACTACCAAAGTTCAACTTAAGGCAGAAGTGGCTGAGTTGACCAACTTCATTAGGAAAATCCTTACTCCGATTGCAAGCATTCCCAACACCCAAACCACCTTCGACCCTAGTGCTACGGAGAACCAAGGCATTCTGGCTAAATTGTAAGAAGACCGGAATTATGGGAAGATTGGTAAATGGTTGATTGAGATGCTCGAGTCTAAGGGACTAGTAGTGGTTGAGAAACTAGGTAACACCCTTCTAAGGTTTGAGGTAGAGAGAAACAACATTGCTGCGAACCTACAGACTCTCACATCGGAGAGGGTGAAGTGGCAGGAATGTATAGTTATGCTGCATGTGGTGATAAAGACAAAGACTAAAGAGGCTCTAAAACCTAAGATTTTACAGAGAGGAGATGAGCCCTTGATTGAATGGATTTAGAGCCTAGAGTTTAAGATCAAAATGATCATCCAGGCCAAAGCAGGATTGCAACAGATAGATGTCAAGATCAAAGAAGAGAAAAGAAAATATTTCAAGCTCCTCTTAGGGCTTCATACAGAATCACAGACTAGTGGTTAGGGAAAAACAATAATTGGAGTAGCCAATATGCAAAATTCATTTTCTAGTTATTTGCATAAACTGAGGGAAGATTCTGCCTCTCATTTAGACAAAATACTAGAACTCCAACAGTTGAGTGGATGCATTTTTAGAGCGATGGAAGAACTGAAATATCATACTAATGCCATTAAGGTTCTTGCCAAGGAACATTCTAGGTGGCTCATTCAATACTCTAACGTCCATGTCAACAAGCATGTAGAACTCATTCGAGTCATTACAATTGTTACATCCTATAGGGCTAAATTAGACAAGGGGAAGGAAACTGAAGCTTAAATAGATTCCCCCTTGTGCTATTTTTGATACTATTATAACTGATAAATCTTTTAGTTATCATTTCTAGTTGGGGAATTTGAACTATTTTGGTTCTCCCCCTTTCTTGTAACGACCCAATCTGGGACCCTATATGTACTATTTCCAAAATTAATACAAAGGTCGGCTAAATTTTGGTGTGAAAGATAGCATTTTGCTGAGTCAAAATTGTATGTCTGAATGCCATTGTTTTATCTATTACATCTACATTGCATTTATCTTTCTGTTGAATTCAGATGTTTCTTTGAAGTTGGATTTACAATCTATGTTCAAACCAAAGCTTTGTATTATGAATTGATACGATTAGAAAAAGGGGAAACTCGTTGTTATCTTAAATTTGGGAAACATCCTCATGATATAGATTGATTCATTGTTGTTTCTATTTAGGCTTAGAATTGTCACCCTAAATCATGCATTAAGGCTTCATGGCAATTCTATTTTACAATGGAAACTTCCTCTAGCTATGGGTGAACTATGGATGAGGAAGAGTCTCCAGATTCTAGGCCGGCTCCTATTTAGTATGGGATATCACCTCCTGATTGAAAATTTAACTGAGAAAAAGGGAGAAAGATTTAAAATTGAACTTGCATGAAAAACTAGAAAAGGTGATACACCAAGAAGATTCAGATCTTTTTTGAAGTTTCAAACTGACATCCACTTATCATACCCTAGGGATTTCTGTACTATCATTCACTACTCAATACATAGGTTAATTATAAGGCCACAACTAGAGTTTAACCCCAAGTAGTACTCTCACCATTAACAACATGCATATTCTGCAAAAGGCTTATATTCTGTGATATAGAATAAGAATCAATGCAATTCACTAATCCATATTTACAAAGGTATTACTCTTAGATGTAGAAAATTGAAAAGGAATTTGAACAAATGATCACAATAAGATGTATGAAAAGGTGGGGCAACTATATTCTTCTCAAAAATTTGTATACAAGTTACATGTATGAATTCCTGAGTAATGGAAAGGAATAGTGAAATGCTCTTGCACAAAACCAAAATTACAAGCATGAACTTACATTGGAATACAAAAAATGAACAAACAGCTATAGGAATAATGAATTCACTAAAGCTCCTCTATCCACCAAATTGACCCCCCTAACATAAAGAAAAAACCTTCACTAAATAGCCAACATGGCTTATTTCAAAAAAAATCTCTTCCCTCCAAAAAGCCCTCCAAAAAACCCTCCATAACTATAGGGTTTATTCAATTTCCCTCTAACAAAACCTTAAGTTTTAGCCCCCCATATTTACATATACTAATTACCAATATATCAATTACATCCCTTATCTTTATCACCATATTTTGAATACATGACATTCAAATTTAGCAGTGTTATCACCCCACTCAAAACCCAACTACCTAACTTCAAAGGGTTCAAAACCCTTGTCAACTCGGCATCATAACCCATCTTTGACTCTACCGACATCATACCACTATGGTCGATGCAGCTGTGGTTTGGTAACTAGCACAGTTTGTAATCGACTTAACCACCATCAGTTGGAAGAGACATTTTATTATGTCATGGCACAAAAGTACCAATGTGGCAATAAGGAGGGAATGTCGGTGCACTGGGAATGCAAAATACATTTACTCCATTTGACAGTAGATTTCAAATGAGAGTAAAACACAATGTATTCCGTTCATCGGTTTCATTTTCATCTTAGGGTTTTTGTTCTGTGGTGCCGCCATGTTTGAATTTAGAAACCATGATCTTCTGCGATAAACCCGCCTCTGTTCTGTAGAGAAACTTTCAGTTTCATGAGCTTTATGAACGAAAAAATGTCATTTACATGCTCATTGTAACACATGGCATACTTTGTTGCATTCTTCTTCAGTAAAGGCCATGGCTTTTGATCTTTATTTTCTTTGAACTCGGGTTCCAATTGTAAGTTATCTTGCATTTGCTTGAATGTTGGGATGTTTTGATGATATTATGCCAATACAAATGGCACCAAATAGTGATTTGTGACTTGGGGTTTCTTGTGCTGACGTTTTACCACTGTCGCAGGTTTTGAACTGTAGTGCATAAAGAAAACTCGGGGAGTTCTTCTCTATTTTTGACCACCACTATACATTTGGAATTTACTACCACTACAATCTTGGAGTGGTCTTAAACTGTGATTGAGATGTTGAGCCCATGAACCTTGTTTCTGAACTGGGGATATCTCAGTCATAGTTTTAGACTTATCCCCAGTCTGTAGTGTGACAATAAAACACCACCACTGCTGTCTTCCTCCTTCAGACATGCGGGCAACAGACCGAGCTATGATTGTTTTGTCTCAACCTCTATGTGGGTTTTCTTCAGCATTTAAAAAAAAATGTGGCTTATGACTGAAAGATGCAGTGTATGCATTTAGTTTTAACTCTATGACATCTTTCAGTCATAAGCTTCACATTTTTTGTGTGAGTTGCTACAATCATGACTGGGAATATGAAGACACACACCACTTTGCACATACAGATAAGTTGGCTCCTTCTGTTGTTTATTTATCTTTGCTTACTGCATTAATATGATCTTCATTTGCTTAGTGTTTGATGCATGTCGGTGCTCTCTGCTTGATGTTGATTGTAGCTTTAAATCTTTGAACTGGTATATGTTTAGTATCGAGCCCATGAACTTTAGTATTTCTTGTTGTCAAACTTCACTGTCATTCCCACATGCTGTCATCCACATTATTTTAAAATACCCACATGGCTTTGCACTTGAAGTTGTCAGTTTAATGCTTGTTTCAATTTTGAAGTGAAACACGGGATTTCTATTGTCTGAATATTTTAATAAAAACATCATTCTTTCTATCTTCGAATACAAAAATTAAGTAAGCACAATATATGCTTCCCTGTTTGATGACACTCCACTGTCTGAAAAAGAAACACACATATGATATTTAAACTGCAACATTATGTTAAAAAAAACTTTTAGTTTACAGTTTTGCTGATAATACTGAGCATCTCCTTTAGCATGTAAACACAAATATGTTGAATATGCTGTTGTCTTTGATGTAAAAACATACTAATTTACTTTTGAAGTATACATGGGAAAGAACAAACCCATGGGGTTTAAGCACGGGCTCGTGACTCCCATGGGTTTTACTTCAAAACAACAAACTCAATCTGCATATATAGTTCTTATCAACATTACGTGCCCTATTCTGTTATCATGAATGTACATCTTTTCAAAACATCAATATGAGATGTAAACTCTGCAAAAAGAAACTTTCTCGATAGTTTTTCTAAAACACATTATGCACTGCAATATTAGATTTATTAAGCATGATCTCATTTGATGAAGCTCCTGGATATCTTATGATAGTATTTTCATCATGCTTGTCTTCTGTATGTCCACACCCATGCTGATTTAAGACTGTTAATCTCTGTTCTAACTTGCAATTTTCACATCTTTTGTTTCATGCTTTTACTCTATCAAATTTAGTTGTTTAAAAAATGAATTCAATGGCATCTTCTCATTTAATACAGTTTATGCACACTCTTTATGCATGAGTTTTCAACTTTGATCTTCCAAGTGAACTTTTAACAGATGTTTTGAAGTAATATATATATGAAGAAGCACTTACTGTAACAACATTTTCTCACTCTCCATTATTTGCATAAAGACAGTGAATTTTCAGAGTCTTTCAATTCTGCAATTCTCCAGCTTCCTTTGTTCATGTCCTTCCTATAGCATCTTTTGACTCCTTCATGTGTCTGCATTTCATCCTTCTTATGTATGTGAGCAGTAACCTTCTGAGATATCAACAATCTTTCTGCATATAATGCCTTATGTGAAGTTCGAGCACGGGCTCGTGACATCCACTGCATCATTTTCTTTTGTTTCCTGCATTCAGTTATAGATACCTGTCCATTTGCACACAAAATACCACTCCATTTATTAGGTCATCAAATCATATGCACCAATTAATATTTGTGAGTGAATGTAAGATGAAATTCACTCATGAGTGTTGGTTGGTTTGTATCATTTGTTGAACTCATAGGTTGATCTAATTATGAAAAAGGTTTCTCAGATGGTAATACTAAGTCCCTTTCATTCAGATATCTAATTATATAGAGAAGACTAACACATATCAAAGTGATCATACATAGAAAAAGGTTTCATGTTTGGAACAAGTCCCTTTAATACTATTCTTCAGATATTATAGATGAATGTTTTCTCAATACATTGATTTCATCAGATTGATATGCAGTTTTGAGAAGGATTGATTGTGTGTTGTTTATGTTCCATGTATTGCTTAGATCCAACTGGATCTAACACCCCATTTTCTCTTATGATGCAGGTAAACCC